>JACERP010000221.1:0-159827 GCA_014080715.1 Scenedesmus sp. NREL 46B-D3
TTCGAGCAGCGCAGGCCCTGCCTGGCACGAGTGTGTACCCAGGTATGCCCAGCGTGGGTCTCCACAGTGGCCATGACACTGTGCTATATGCTATATGCTGGCATTTTCCTGCCAGCCCCTAGCGTCCCAGGCTGCAAGGCAAGCTGGTGCCGTTGCTGCTGCTACGCCTCACCTCGTCTGCCGCCTCTGCCAGCCTATCCAAATAGTCGTCGTCGTCATCATCGACCTGCACGCAATGCACAGCAACAGCAGCATCAGCAGAGGTGGCGGAGCTGCGGGCTCAATGCATACTCCAAAATACTTTGCATGCATCTGGACACATTGTGTTGTAGGGTGTCAGTGTGTGCACTCATCTTTCTATCAAGACAGGTAGAATTGACCCATATGGTCACTGGACCCACGTACAACCAAGATCACTATCAGAGCACATCACCTCCAGTAAAAGAGATACAGCTTCTACAAAGCCCAGACCAGCTGCCTCTGTCAGCCGCAATGAGCGCCAACCAGGCAACCAAAGCACGGCACTCACAGCAAATGTTTAAAACCACCCATGTCCCAGCACTGCTGCATCTCACAAGCAACCTCACCATCCGTAATTTGTGACGGTGTAGGACAACAATGGCATTGCACGACCTTGACACAACCAAAACACCTTCTCAAGTAGCTCTGTTTGACCTGGCATTTGCACACTGCAATGAAGCTGGGGGCAGAAGCCAAGCACCAGCACACAGTACCCCAGCATCCATACGTCATCCACAGCTAAAACTGCACTTGTTCATGGATGCCTGCAAAACCCAGAAACCACTCCACAAGCCTTACCTCTACTTGGTCTGCGCAATCATCCTCACCATCACCAGCCGCCGTCCTCACCCATGCAGTCACCCATCATCCCTCAATCTGCGTAGCGGCACACTTGCAAACCCCGACACCACTTACCTCTAGCACAGCATCATCGTCATCCTCGTCATCGCCAGCAGCGTCACCGGGCATGTCGTCTTCACCTACCACCCCTTCAGCAGCCTTGCCTGCTGCTGCTGCCGCTGTCTCTGCCGCCTCTGCCGCTGCCTTGTCCAGCTCAGCCTCCTTCTGCTCAGCATTCTCCTCCTCCTCCTCTTCTTCCTCAATGCCTGCGGACACATAGGCGATGCAGCATGCATATGAGACAGCGACCATCTCTGCATCACAACCGTGTTGCGCTCATCATCAGCAACGCGTGGCGGCTACTAAATGCAACCCCGGCATGTGCGTTGGTGGCGACGGGTCTTGTTGCAGCTTCTGCATCTTCACCTTTCATAAATGCAGACGCATGTTTGCAAGCGTGGAACCCGCAGATATTGCAGCGTTGCAACAGAGGGTGAGCGTGGGTGCCTCCTCTGCGCAGCATCACCCTCCTCCACTCCCCCACTCCCCTTTAACAGACCCTGCAGGGGCGTAACCAGCCCATGATAGCTGACCGTGACCTTCCAAGGCCGACACAAGACACGAAGCACAAGTGCAGAACAGCAACTCAGACAAACAGCCGCACCAACTGTTTGAAGCAGCCCTGGCTCAGTCACCAGCTCCTGACTGCTAGTCCTGCTATGGGCACTGTGCGTGCATTTGCTGGGCCGTCCTGGCTCTGATTGCTGGACCGTTCAGCTTCCTCCACATCGCTGCTCTCTGAGCAGCTTGGGGTCGTCTGCCAGTGTCTCCTGTTCCCTGCCCCACACACAACTGCAGCGGCAACCACGCAGACCAACTGGAAGACACACCCCACAGCTTCGGCCCACTGTACTCGCCCAACCACAGCTCAAGCAGGACCCCTACCCATGTGACGACAGCACATGCAGCTGCAGCCCACCTAGCTCCTTGCGCAGCCCGGGGTCGTCCTCCAGCTCCTCCTCGTCGCTGCCTCCCATGCCCAAGTCGTCGTCCTGAGCATCCTCCACAAACTCCCAGTCAGCAGCCTGCAGCAGCACCAACAGCAGCAGCAGCAGCAGCAGCAGCAGCAGCAGCAGGTTAAGACTTCCATGTCATCCACATTACTTCCGGGTACCCGAAAATCATGAGAATCGAAGGATTCTTCAGACTTTCAAACGTTCCACTTTTCAAGGTTGATTTTGCAGTGGCCAAACACAGCTGTGAAGCAATTGCAAGGCAGCTGCCTGCTGCAGACAGCAGCAGCCACACGCTGAGTGGTACCTGTGGAACACGTGGCCAGCCCACGGCGGCTAGCATGATTGAGCCCCGGCTGCCTGCCTGTGCAGCTGCAGGGTGCGCAAGCCTGTGCTCTAGTCCCACAGCTGCTACCAAGATCATGCCTGTACTGATGCGCCGTGTCTCCATCAAGTGCACCGAGTCCTGCTGCTGCGCCCCGCACCTTGTCAGGCCTCTCGGCCTCAGCTCATCCTCCTCGCCTGCATAGATGTCCTCAGCCAGCTCGTCATCGCCGATGTCTGCAGCAGCAGCAGCACTGCCAGCAGCACCCTTGCCTGCAGGACAGCAGCGGCAGCAGCAGCAACTGCGTCGCTGGCCGCACCACCCATGCCTTCATGCAGGCGGTGGCAGCGGCGACAGCAGCCGTACCCAGGGCGGCAGGCCCAGCAGAACCTTGGAAGCCAGATCGCAGCAGCAGCGGCAGAAACCAAAGGTCAGCCATGTAAGCAGTAATTCAACCAAGCACAGGACAGTCCGCACACACACGCACGCTTTGCAGCGCAGACCATACACCTGCAGCTTCCTCACGCATCAGCGCCCATACGAACAAAACCTCCTGGTCTACTGTGCTGTCCAACCGCACCTTTCTTGCCTTTCCCTGCTGCCGCCCCTGCTGCAGCCTTGGGCCCCCTGCGCTTGGTTGGCGCATCGCCGTCGTCGTCGCCGCCAAAGTCCATGTCGCTGCTGCCGCCATCCTCTCCATCACTGGCATGCAGCACCAGCCTGCTGCCGCTGCTGCCGCCACTGCTGCCGTACTTGACTGCCAGCTCAGCAAGCTTGTCTTTGAGCAGCGGCTGCAGGGCAGGAAAGAGACAAGCACGGGCAGAGCTGCGTCAACACCATGCTTGCTGTGGTGGACTCCCGTTTGGCCCAGCTTGTCTTTCAGTAGCGGCTTGCAGGGACAAGAGAAAGCAAGGAACCGCAAGGTTTGGTTGATGCAACGCGTGCCGTGCTTGGGTGCCAGCTTAGCAAGCTGTTTGAGATGCACAGCACAAAAGTCCTGACTGCCAGCCTCACAAGGTTGATGGACTTGCACACAGGCTACAAAAGCTTGAAGGTGAACCAATGCCATCTGCCTCAACCCACATGCTGTACCTGCGTTTGCCTGTCAGCTGATCACTACATCCCATCGCAGCTGCTTGCTTACAACCCTGCCCGCTTGAACCCACCCTACCAACATCCACCACCCTTCTGCGAACTCACTGCTGCGTCCTCATGCAGCTGCTTGTCTGCAGCTTGGGTTGCCTGCTGCTCCCGCATCGCCATGCGCACCGACTTTGGCAGCAGCAGCGACGGCTTGCTGCCCGCGGATGCTGCTGCTGCAGCTGCTGCTGGCGCGCGCTGGCCCGCCTCGACCTCCTCTATGGTCAGCCCTGACGGCCTGCGCTTGCAGGACGCATGATTGCAGAGAACTGACAAGGTGCTTTGATCTTGCTGTACTATGTAGCAGCAGGTGTGATTCAACTGGCCATAGTGGCCACCTAACTCATGCAGCAGTCGCCAGCTGCTCGACCACGACACACCAACGCAAATCAACATGCCCCTGCAGCTAGCATCAGGATGCAGGTGCCGCAGTGCTACTAACTGTCGCCAGTGGAGTTGGTGCAGCAGCAGCTTGTGAGCCTCACTTGACATAGGGCTTGAAGGTGTAGCTTGCCTCCAAAGGATACACAGAGAAGTAGTCCCTGCCAGCCTTCAGCCAGCAGCAGCAGCAGCAGCAGCAACAGTAAGCAGCCATCAAAAGAGCCAGACACTCTGCATGAAGCAGCTGCAAGTGCCGCCGCAAGAAGAGAAGCTTGCTGCGGACGCCACTGATGATGGGGGCTCCTTCCCTGCCACCCTCACCAAAAGTGCACCACATCAGCTCTGCTTGCACCGCTGGCAGAAGCTGTGAGAGCCTCCTGCGCATTGCCACTGTGTGCTGCTGCTGCAGCTGCAGCTGCGGCTCTGGCAGCAGCAAAGGCACCGCCACCAGCCATGTGATGCACACACGACCAAGCGTAGCACATGCCTACACGCAGCTGCCGCAACCGCTGCGCACCTTCATTAGCACAAAGTAGTTCCCGATAGCATCTGTACGCGGCACACCCTGAAACTGCCTGTTGGGTGCCATGCCTGGTAACGACTTGTTGGTGAGCAGCAGTGCTGGGGTGCTGCTGCAGCTGCAGGCGCACTGCAGAACCAGAAGCAGTGATCAAAAAGAAGCAGCAGAGAAAGCAGCAAGGACAACTGCCCACCCTCACAGCTCTGCAATGCTGGTAGGGTGGCTGTTCTTGCTGGCTGCTGCCTCGGTCGTCTTTCAGCCATTGTTGCAGTATCCTTGAAGCAAACACACCACCATGTGCACTGTGTATGTGTTGAACATTGCTGACGCCCCTGACATCTGCTGCCGCGCATGCACTGCTGAACCAGTGCTGCTGCCATTCGCAACGGCATGCTAATCAGCAGAGGTTGCCCACAGGAACCATGATGTGTCAAGGTTGCAAAGCATGCCCCACACACCTGTCCCTCTGCTTGCTGGTAGCTGCTGCTTGCTGCTGATCCACCCCCAGCGCAAACTCCCCTCCTTTGAAAAGCCTGGAGGGCCCTGCAGCGGCACGGCAGGTTCCAATCCGCGCTCAAAAGCAGGAAGCAAATGGGTGTACCTCTGCAACACGGAACGGTGCTGCTTCCGAGAGATCGGGCACCTTGATGCAAAGTAGTATTTCGATTGTTCCCTACTCACCACGGGAAAGCGAGTAGCTACATATCTGCGCTGTAGTGCGGCCGCTCCAGCTGGTACTAGATTGTAAGCTCTCGTCACACCACCAGACTTCGCCTGCAGAGAGCAAGGAGGCCCATGCTCAGCTGCTGCAGAGCCTTGGATACTTAAAGTTCAGCAAGGGTGCAGCCTTGAGCTGGTGACCCATGTGACAGACACCTGTTTGGTTTGCCCTCCATAGATCAAAGCACGTCCCGGAGGTGCGCTGGGTTAGCCAGAGAGCATGTGAAAGCCCCTGGTGCTGCCGCTGGACCGTCAGGCGGGGTTGCCGTGTTACCAGCATAACTACCAGCCGATAGACTTACTCCAACCATCATATGCCAGAAACTCTCTGTGCATGGCCTGCATGTGCTATGCTGTTGTTAGCAATGTTCAATGTGCATGTCATAACAAGTGACAAACACCTGCACCCTACCCGTCGCAATGTGCTGCCTCTGCCCACTGTCTGCAGCTGTTCCTCAGAGAAGAAGCTGTGCTGCAGTTTTTGTGGTGATGGCCAGGGCTGCTTGCCACTAAAGAGCAGCAGGCACATGAGACATGGCCAGCTCAGTCAAGGCCCTTGCACGTTGGCTGGTGGTGGTCGCTTGCCTCCGATTACTATCAGTTTACATAGGGCTCTTTAACCCAGAGTATTTCCGCACGAAACTCATAGACTTGCGGCCAGACTTAGGTGCGTAAGGGTCTCTGTTAAGGCGCCGTGAGTGTGCTTCCGCAGCATGCTGCTGCCTCCACGCTGACGCCGATGTCTCTGTCTGCAGTCAACGATTTATATGGGAGGTTGTTTGCGACCTGGACGATGCTTACATGCGGGCTGTGCCTGATTTGTGCACGCAACCCCACGAACGCAGCGGTCTATGGCAAGTACCCGGCAGCAAGTGATCATTCAGATGCTGAACAGCAACATTACATGCCTCAAGCAGCACGCTGCAGCTGTGATGTTGTGCTGTAGTGCAGAATGCTGCAGTAGGGCTGTTGGGGTTTTCAACTTGCATAATTGCAATCGAGCAATCAGGCATGGTTGTTGCCTGTCAGCACACTTGCTGTTGTGGAGCTCACATATTTGCTCTGTGTTGTTCCTGCAGGCGCCACTCTGCTGTCGTTCGTGGTGGCGCTGGTGCACTTTGTAACCGAGTTGCTGGTGTTCAAGACCATGTCTATCAAGGGCGCAGCAACCCCGATGATCATTGCAGGCAAGTGTCATGGCTGATGCCCACCAGTGGTCATGGCATTGAGGGGGTGCATCAGCTGCGGCCGCAGTCTGTTTACAGACATGTTGTGCAGAGTCAATGCTGCTATACATTGGTGCATGCAGGCACAGCAACCGCTGCAGGAGTGCAGCACACAGCACCAGCAGTCTGTAGCGGCCAGCGGGATACTGGCCTGGTTGGCAGCTGGTACTTGCATTCTGCAAGCATTCTGTCCTTGGCAGTGCCGTCATTTGACTGTAGCAGAGTCACATCCACACCCGTCGAGCACACTACTTTGGTACCAAGGACACTCCGGCATTACAGGCTTATGGTTCCTTTGTGCTGACTTTGCTGTCTTGTGGGCGTACCTGCAGGGCTGTCGACGCTGTGGATGGGGGCCGGCTGGAACTACTACACATTCCACAGCAAGCAGCCAGCAGCAGCACCCAGGTGAGCCGCAGGAAGCATCAACACAGCACGTATGCCGTGCGCTGGCTGGCTTTCATGTAACTTGTGCAAGCAGTACACGTGCAGCAAGCTGCCATGGCAGCCGCAGCTGCAGCTGCAGCTAAGAAGCGATGCTTACCAGGCAAGATGTCAGTAGTGACAACACCATTCTTGCAGGCTCTGCGTCATGGTGCAGCAGCTGCAACTAGGTTTTACTTGTGTGTAGTGCACCCCACTCACCCCGGCTTGTTTTTGTCGGATGACTGTCCCTGCAGCAGCAGTGAGCAGGCGGCAAACGGCCCAGTGCAGGACAGCGCTGCTGATAAGGATAAGGAGCAGTGAGGGATGTGTATTGTGCGCACTCAGCAGTGATTCAGCGAGTGTCCGGGGACAAGAATCTGTACAGACATACACCTTGCGCTTGCAGGACTGTACAGGACGCTGTGGTTGGTCAGCAGCAGGTGCTGCAAGACAGTCCCCTTGTTCCTCTGGTCAGGAACTTGCACACTTTACAGACGACATCACACTTGTACAGCATGGTCCTCAGTTTATTGCGTTGGTGGTTCTTATTGCTCTGCTAGCTGAAGCAGCTTGAGTGAGTGGTGACCAGTCTAGCGCCCTAGTCTAGTCTCACTGGTGGCTTTACGTAGTGGCATGGCATGTGACGACTTGTTTGTCACGTTGGCGCGCAGCAGCCTCCCTGCGAGGGTGTGTGGTTTTTGCATGTTTGCACGGCGTACTCTGCGTTGCAGAAGTTAGTGGGGATTTAGGTGCCAACAGGAAGATGCGCCGCCGTGCAGGATGCAATTGTTGAAGGGCTTGCCAGCACTTGCTCAGCAGTTGGCAGCGTGTTGTCAGCAGCTGCAGGGTCAAGGGTGGTTGCAGGGTTGGCTTCCAACGTGACTTCTGGTAACACTTGTGGTGGCAGGCATGGCACCAAACAACTGAGCTTCATCCTCAGTGTCATGTATGCCATGGGCTGGCTGCACAGGCATGGTTGGATGTCCCTCGTGACCTGCTGACACTGCACCTGCTCTAGATAACATATGATGTGCTTCCCAGGCCTGCACGGCCGAGAGGTTGCCAAATGGCACAGTCCACCCACGTTGCAGGTGTTGCAGGTGCGTTGAGACCCTGCAATTTTGTTCTGCCCGGCAGCAGCAGTACGAGTGGGTGCCAACAGGTTTAGGGGTGAACTACCTACCTGCCAAGCATAGTGTTTTTTTGCGCACGCAGCCCCGCACATATAAGTCTAGAAGACTTTTTGCATTGGAAGAGCACCAGCCCTACTCGAGCTGCTGATCTAAGGCCAAGGCGTGCCATTGCTGTTGTGCCATCTCCTACCGCCTGTATTGACATTCGCAAGTCTAACGATCACCTGTTGCTGTCTCTGATCCCTAATCGCTTTCGGCGCAGCGACACCCCTGTTACCAGCATGGCACTCTTGCGGCGCGCGTTGATCAGCGCTCACCGCGCAGCATGCATCCAGCAGGAGGGTTGTTTGTTCAGTATGCAGCAGGCTCTGGGCCAAGCAGGCAGCTGGCAGCAGCAGAGGGCCTTTGCCCAGCCTGCTGCACAAGAGGATGCACCAGAGCCAGAGGAGGTTCCGCAAAAGATTAAGCAGCTCGCCACCGACATCATGGGCCTGTCCATCCTAGAGTGTAGTCAGCTTTCAAACATTTTGCGGGAAAAGCTTGGCATACCCAAGGGAGCAGCAGCCATGCCCATGATGGCGATGCCAGCAGCCATGCCAGCAGCAGCAGGCCCCGCAGCAGCAGAAGCAGCAGAGCCCAAGGTGGAGAAGAAGGAGAAGACCGAGTTTGATGTAAAGCTTGACTCGTATTCACCAGAGGGCAAGATCAAAGTAATCAAGGAAATCAGGGCCATCACCAGCCTAGGACTCAAGGAAGCCAAGGAGCTGGTGAGTGCACCACAAGGCAGCAGGGACGGCTACATGCAGCCTCTGCAGCAGGTGGCACGTCTTGTTGGGGTATTGCCTTCGTAAGACACCACCATCTTTGTAGTATGCAGGCGGTGGATGTGTTTCCTGCTGGCCTGCAGCACGCTCGATGCATGGCATGCAGGCTGCTGGTGTGGTGCTACGCAGGCTTGCTTGATGTCACTGCCTGCTTGTGTGGTCCAATGCGTGATGCCTCACATGCGAATACAGCACATTGTACAGGAGTGAGTGGCAGGTGCTAGTATAGGCGCAAGCTCAGCATGATCAAGCCATTGCTGGCACTCCTGCTGCTACTACCACTGCTGTGTTGCTGCTGCAGGTTGAGAAGGCTCCAGTTGTGATCAAGGCAGGCATCAGCAAGGCAGATGCTGAGGCGATGCAGAAGCAGTTAGAAGCAGGTGAGACACATGCGCTGCACGACAGCAGCTGTCAGGTACAGCACACAGTGGCCTCCGTGAACAGCTGATGCAGCAGCTGTACCCGCTGCTTGTAAGGTGCATGCATGCCTGCTTGAGCAGCTACTATGAGGTGGCTGTATGTCACATGTGTTGTGTTGGCGCCGTTTGAAATTTCTACCTCTCAGTGCATACATTGATTGCTTGGTGCATCAGTTACAACAGCTAGTAACACCGAACAACCTGCCTAAACCTCTGCCACTTGTGCACTCCTGTGCTTCCTGATCTCCTGCAGTTGGCGGCAAGGTGGTCATGGAGTGACATATGCAGCAGTACTCTGGGTGCTCACGTTGGTAGACGTATGCAGCAGCTCAGCGCAGTGCAGCTGGCACTGTACTGGGGAGTTGCCATAGCCATGAGCAGCTGCAGCTGCAGTTGCCGGGGATGGCCAACTTGCTGCAAACATGTGCTGCTGCATGCAGCAGTTGGAGCTGGTGCTGACACCAGTTTGGATCTTAATGGCCGGTGTCTTGCGTGAATGCTTGGCAGAGAACCACAGCAATTATTGCTACTGGCAGTCCTCCATAATACCTGCCATGGCGATACAATATAAGGGAGGACACATGAGCGCTGTCAGTGCACTGGGGAACTAAAGTCGTTTATTTCTGTGGGAATGCGTCTGCCAAGCTGCTCATTCTTGACGACTGGGGTGTGGGCTCAGCAGGTTGTGATGCAGAGGGTTGTGTTTGAGTTGTGTTTGCACTCAGCTGCTGTGTGCAAGTGCAGTAGCATACGTGTGTGCGGTTGGTGTGTGACAGGTGCTCAGACGCTTCTTGATTGTCGTTGTTTGGGAGTCGGCTATGGATGTGTTGTGTTTCAGGTCGTATACTGTGCATGGCCAGATTGTGGCAGTTTGACTCGGTAACAAAAAGCCTATTGACTCGGTACAAGGCATGCTGACGCCAGCCGTGTGTAAAGTAGGGTTACAAACATTGTGGACCGATCCATGTGCCAATGCTTGTGAAGGACACGGCCCAGCTTGTTCCCACAAGTATGTCAAGACCGCCTGGCCACAAGTGGCCGACAATAGCTCACCTGCCTGGCAGGAGTGCAGCATGCCACACAGGCAAGGCACCCCAGCCCACAATTTCGCCCTACCTGCTGTGGCCACCCCGACAGCCGCACTAAGGGTTTGCCAAAATCAGTCAACCACGGAGGCGTTGTTAACTGTACAAACCAGGTGCTTGGTGTGCTGACCCTTGCTGGATTGGAACAAAAATCATCGCAGGGCAGCCCGCCAGCGGCCGGCGTGGCCCGCCAGCTGCAATCAGAATGCGATTCATGCATGATTCCCACTGATCTAGATGTACAGTGCGCGGCTGCAGGCCCACACACAAAGGCCGCACACAACTTCACATAAACTCAGCCCACCAAACATACAACCCCGCAACAGTACACGTCATCAGCAAGCAGCAGCACCACTGGAGCCACTTGTTCATGTGCCACACGCTCTTCTGCAGAAGATGAAATGCAGCAGCTACGCCAATAAGACAGCAGCACGTACAACAGTCCAGCTGTGTGCCAAGGCCTATCCTGCAGGCAACCGACCCATCCACGCGTCGGGCGCCTGCACACCGCAACACAGCTCCCTAAGAAATCAGCGCATACTTTGTCCACCCACGCACTGCACGCGTCTGAGGACGCGCTCATATCCACCTGGCCCGTAACAGCCCACCTAGCAGTGCTGACTATGCCCACTGCACGCTCACAGCGCTTGGCCACTGCTGCTGCAGCACGCTCGACACCCTAGCACACGAGGAGACGCAAGGATACATGCCAAGAGCATGTTGCCGCTGCTGCTGCAGCGGCTGCAGCTGGCATGCACCCCACTCCAGACCGCCACGCTCCATGCAGATCAATCAATCAAGCGCAGGCCCAACTTACTGCTGCTGGCACATGCTCTGCAGCAGTCCAGGCCCCCACAGTGCTGCTGCTACTCCAGTGCAAACACTGCACAAGTGCTGCAGCCACAGCAGCAGCAGCCACCAATTGAGTTCTGCAGCTGCTGACCGCTTGCGCTACACCTGCTACTTCTGCTAAGCCCCGGGTGCTGCTGCCGCTGCTGCTGCTGCTGCATCAGCCTACGACTTGCTGCGTATGAGGATGGGCTGGTAGGTGCTGCTGCAGTTCACCACGCAGTTGGGCAGCCCCTTGGCTGCCGCCGTCTTCTGCGCGCGCGTCTGCATCTGCGACCATTCATGCTGCCGCTGGTCCTCTTTCTGCCGCTTCTGCTGCTGCTCCTGCTCATAGCGCTGCCTGCACTCCTCGCACAGCTGCTCATCCAGCTCCTGCACAGGTGCGACACAGAACAGCAGCGGCAGTACATATCGGCTGCTCGCAGCAACACCACGCACCTCAGACAGCACACAAGCCAGGTCACGATGAAGGCATACGCAACAGCTGGCTGCAGCACACTACACGCAAAAGCCACCAAGGAGGGCTGTCAGCCAGCACCAGTCCGGTCAGCAGGGACACAGCTGGCTACATGGCTGTGCACATATCGCCCACCACTGCCACCCTGCTGCTGCTGCTGCGCCTCACCACAGGCCCAGATCACCTGCCCCGCTCACCATGAACATCTTGCGCACGTTGCAGGTGAGGCCGTGCACCGCCGGGTTCCAGTGGTTGTTGGCGTTCTCCTCCAGCGCGCCAAACACGATGGGCAGCACCGCCTGGCGGTACTGCGCCACCAGCGTGATGATGTACTCGTGGTTCCACAGGAACAGGCTGCGCTCTGCAACCTGCAGACGACAAGCAGGCCGACGGCAGCAAGCCAGAAGGGCTCAGCTCAGCACAGCACAGCACAGCACAGCACAATGTGAACATTGATGGCGGGCCTGGTGGTGACCACGCGCTGCACGTCAGCATGTCGCACAGCCATGTACCTACATGCTGCAGCAACACAGCAGCTCCCTGCCGTGTGGCCCCACCCTGGGCAAAGCACGCCCTGTGGCACAATGCCTCTGCTTGCAGCGGCGCCTTCAAGGACACACCTACCCGGCAACTCCCCACCCTCTCGATTGTGTTGCACCCAGGCACACCACCCAGGCACGTCGGGCGACCCATTTGTGTTGCGCCTAGGCACAGCAGACCTCCCAGTTGTGTTGCATCCAGCCACATCAGACCTCCCGGTTGTGTTGCACCCAGGCACACCAGACATCCCAAATGTGCTGTACCAAGGCGCACCAGACCTGCCACCCATGCGAAGAGGGGTTGGTTGCACATCATCCCGGCGCGCACCTGGAAGTGTGCGCTGGTGAGGCAGCGCGCCAGCTGCTTGAACAGCGGCACCAGCACGCGCTGGAACTCCAGCGGCTGCGTGAGCTCCAGGATCTCCTCCAGCTCGCCCAGGAACAGCACCTCCTTCTGGCTGTTGGTCAGCGGCCAGAACTTCAGCAGCTGCAGCAGCACCGGCTCAGCGAGCTTGGGGTCCTTCTCCACAAACTGCACACGGCGGGGAGCGCGCAGCACCAGCAGCAGCAACATTGAAGGCAACAAAAGTCACAGCCCGCTTGTACATGAACACTGTTGTTTGCGATTGGGCAGCCCTGTCATAAGCATGCAAGTATACACAGCCCAACTCGCATGTGCTGCGATGGATTGTGATCAGCGCAACGTCCAGAAGGCATGAAACCATCCACACGACGCGTGTGAGGCAGCCGCTTCCTGTATGCACATTGCGGCTCTGCGCTGCTCTCCTCAGCGAGGCAACCGCAGCTGCTGTCTGTTGCTGCTATCACTGCCAGTGCTGATGTGGCCAGCTTGCTATTGCCAGATGTGTGTGCATAGTTGCCCTTGCACACATGCAACCCACCTGCGTCACACAGTAGGCCAGCTGCTGGTGGTACATCGCCACGCATTTGGGCTTGTGCAGCGGCATCAGCGCACGCGTCAGGAATTGCTGCAGCAGCAACAACACCAGACACGCGCAGAAGCAGAGCAAGTGCCGGGTTGATCCAGCGGCCAGAGTCGGATGGCCCGCGTGCAGCCGACATCGCAGCAGCTGCAAACCACGCCAGCACCTTCCTGCCCAAGCTGCTGTACCACGATCGCCAACACATTCAACCAGCACCACGCAACCTGGCGCAGCTGCTTCCTGCAGCACCCCAGCACAGCACACCCCGGCACGGCCGCCCCGGCGCCGCACCTTGTGCTCCTCCTTGAGCGGCAGCGCAAAGCCGTTGATGATGCTGCCCAGGATCTCAAGCAGCTCCGCAATGCCGTTGTGGTGCTCCGTCTCAAAGATGAAGCGGTAGAACACGTTGTTGATGGCCTTGCGCACAAACGGCCGGTGCACCATGAACTTGCCGTACACGCGGTGCAGAATGGTCTTGAGGTAGTCGCGCTCGCGCGGGTCCTCGCTGTCAAACAGCTCCAGCAGCTTCAGCACAAAGTGCTGGTCGATGTACTTCTTGGCCACCTTGGCATCAGTGTCGTTGGACACCACGTAGCGCAGCAAGAACTCGTACACAATCTGCAGCCAGCGACAGCAGCAGCAGCAGCAGCAGCAGCAGGGGCTCAAGGTGAGTGGCGTTGAGTGCGGTGGGTGCTTACAAAAGGGCCGAACAGACGGAGCAGGGGACAGCAATGATGGGTTGTTGAGCGCGTCATGTTGATGACAAACTGCAGCACCTGAAGTGCAGCTGTGCTGCAGGAGGGCAAACAGGAAATCACATTTCCCACAACAAACAATGCAAACTGTGCAAGGGGCTGATCTGGCCGTCCTCTTTCTGCAGCTGCTGACAGAGTTGTTTGCTGCATGGCTGCCGCTGCATGACTGCTGCTTTTTGCTTGCCGTTTATTGGAAATTGGAGCCTGCTGCTGCTGTGTCGCACCAACGGCTGCGCCAGCATGGTCTGCTGCTTCGCCAGCGCACAGCTGCACAGAACTCCAAGCGTGCTGGTATTGACCACGCTTGCTGGCAGCACACACATGTAACGTTGGCTGTGCAAGCCGTTGCCCTGCTTCGCTGCACTGCACTGCCAGCTGTTACTGCGCAAGCCACCGCATCAGAAGTGCCTGCAGAGATCAAAGGTACGAGCAGCAGAAACAGCAGCAGCAGCAGCAGCACGCAGCGCAGCAGCAGCCCCTACAACCCTATGCGCAAACGCCGCACCGGTGCTTGTGCAGGGCCAGCCTCACCTGCAGGTGCGGCCAGGCAGGCTCCAGCGTCGGCTCCTCCTCCTCTGGGTCAAAGTTGTCCACGTCATGCGAGCGGCTGGCCGGCAGCGTGCGGAACAGGTTCTGGCTCAGCATGAAGATGATGTCTTCGGACACCGCCTCTGTGAACTTGCCCTGGCCCGAGTTGGCATAGTCTACAAGCTCAAGCAGCGTCTGGCGCTTGATCTCCTTCTCCCGCACATGCTTTGTGGGGTCCGTGAAGTCAAAGGTGAAGGAGCAGAGGTGCAGCTTCTGCACGAACAGCAGCTGCTTCTCTGCTGGCGGGACCTGCGCAAGCAGTAGTGCATCAAAGCATTGAGTTGAACACCAGCTGGCGAGAGGTGCTTAGGAAAAGAAGCAAATGAGGTAGCAACATGCCTGCAGATGGAGCAGATGGAGACAGCACTGGTCCAGCAGCTTGGGTCCCTTTCCTGACCAACAGCAGGACGATCAGGGCTTCAGCGTGGCTTAGAAGCATAAGCCATATAGTAAATCACTCACATCACGGAAGGAGGGCAGTGGTTCTGCATAATAGTGCCGGAGGGACTCCTCGTTTATCACTGGCAGGCCCGGCTTCTCCTTCACCGTTGGCTGCTTGCTTGCTGCGGGGGCCGCCTGTTTAACAGCTGTGCTGGTAGTCTGTTTGCTTGTGACCGCCTGCGCCTCCTCCTTGGGACTGCTTGACGCTTTCTTGCCAGATTTGAGACTGGCCTTCAGCGAGCGCAGCATATTTCCAGCCAGCTGCCCCTGGTCAACATTAAGGCAAATACTAGGGCGGGTGCGTGCCCATGTGCACACTCACAGCAAGACACTAGACATTGCTGGAGAGCGAGCTCACAAGGATCGCAAAATCTCGCTCACAGTGAACCAGGGATAACGACAAGGGCGAGCAATTGCGGAATGCGAAGTACATGCTGATATCCCTTCTCCAACAGGGTCTCAGCAGGGCGATCCTACAGTGAGCCAGCAAACCCTCACGCCAAACCTGTTGGTCACAACAACACCCTCGTTTGAAGGCCGTACGCCTGTCAAGGTCGTGTTTACTCTTTTTTAGATTTGAAATTTGTCGCAGCAGCAAGATAAGGCGTTGGGCGCTCTGTCAGCCTTTAGACAGCCTTCATCTATAGCAGGCAGGTGCCGCAGCATTTCTATGCTTGGGCACCTGGACAGTCCTCCCTGCTTCTCATACATAATCCATGTCTGCAACAGGCAGCACAGCTAAGTTAGGGGTGACAGCACCAGAGCACAGCAGGCACAGCACGCATGGACTTCAAGGCAGTGCAGCAGGTTGGCACACTGCTGGTATCGTTGACGCAGGCACAGTCAACCCAGCTGGATCCTGAGCTGCTGGGAAAGCTCAAGGGCTTGCTCAGGTGCAGCGATGAACTTGTAGAGTATACGCAGGCGCGCCTGATGGACAGGCTGGCAGCAAACAATGCACAGGTAGGCACCAGGGCTACCAGGCCTGCGCTGCAGCCCGCTTACGCAGGGTCTTAGTCATTGCATGTTGTTATGCTCCAGCAGCTGCTGTTCTTGGTTGTCTGGCATCTCCACGTAGCCTTAGTGGACGCTGCATGCACCACTGTGGCCAGCAAGGAAACTAGTTGATTCAGGTGTCAAACGTAATCAATGACCACTTAAAACCTCACACCATCTGAGATGGTGACTGGACTTACGTGTAACTAATCTCCCTACCCACCCATGCACATTGCTGTACTGTGGCACGCGCTGGATGCAAGCTAACTTTGAGCACTGCAACCAATTCTGTTTGCAGGCTCGCAAGCTTTCAGTTGAGCTGTGTGATGTGCTGTTCAGCAGGTCCAAGTGCTTCAGGCGTGCGCTTGCAGGACAGTTCAGCCAGTTTGTGGAGCTCAGCGTGGGCCATAAGCCGGATAAGCTGCTGCCTCCACCAGCAGCAGCTGCAGTGGCCCTGCGTGAGAGGGCCTTGGAGGTGATAGAGCAGTGGCACGAGGCGTGGGGCCTGCACCACCCCCAGGTAGGCAGCCGAAAAGCCCTGCATGCCCTACCAGGTGTGCAGCTTGGGTGTTGCGGGAGCGTCAGAGGGCTTAGCAGCAGCCCCTCCGCATAGCTGTCAACAGCTGGCAAGCAATGCTTCTGGCGCTGACTTGCTTCTGCCGTTGTGTTCCAGGTGACAGCGGCGTACAAGTACCTCAAGAAGCAATACAAGTTTCCAGAGATAAGCTCCCGTGCAGCTGCAGCTGCTGCTGCAGATGCGGAGCGACAGCGCCGACACCAACAGCTGCTGCTGAGCCGCTATGAGCAGCTCAACCAGGCTTGGCCGCAGCAGCAGCAGCAGCTGGATAGTCTGCTGCAACAAATGCGGCAATGCTTTGAGCTGCTGCAGCAGCCAGTGCCGCAGCAGCCTCTGCAGGAGCAGGATGCAGATGAGGGCGCTGCTTGTGAGGTGCAGCAGCAGCAACAGCAGCACGATGCCGTAGGCCACGAATATGAGGGCCCTGCAGCAGGTGAACAGGCAGCAGCAGCAGCAGCGGCAGTGCCAACCATTGCTGGGCAACAGGATGCAGCCGATGAAGACCAAGAGTGGGAGGACGTGGCCTCCCACCAGCCGCAGCACCCACAGCAGGCTGCTGACGCTACAGACTATGACATGGACGAGCTGGTGGGGGACTTCCAAGAGCCAACGTGAGCAGGCCTCGTCTCAGCTGCATCAGGGTTGCTTGTTGCACTTTGTTCCTAGCTGTGTGAGCGTCAGTCGTGGCCAGCTGCTGGCGCTGCCCGCTGCTTCGGCTGTTCCTTGGCATGTCAGCGCTGAAAAGTGCGGCCCTGGTTGTGAGGGCCGGCACTCGTGTGTGCAGTGGCGTGTTGCTCTGCGTGCATGGCCAGGGTTGGGGTGCGGTTGTGCAGTGGCTGCCCTGAGCAAGATGGACTCAACTGCACTGCCCCCTGCAGGGCGCCTGACCCAGACCACGTGGCGCGAAACACAACAGTCCTTGAGCAGCTGACAGACCTCGTCAGGCAGGCACAGCTGGCAGCCTCCGGCCCACTGCTGGACTGGCTGCGGGTGCTGACACAGCTGCAGCTGCCGGAGAAGCGCCAGCAGCAGGAGCGGCAGCGCTTGCTCAGGGCGGTGGTGGATGCGCGCGCACAGATGCAGGTGGGTGTGCTGCCGCTTGGCAGGAGCAACCCAGGGACTGTGCTGTGCAGTTGGAGCTGCATTTCAGCTGCGCGTTGCTTAAAGCTTTGCAGAATTGGCTTGCTGCGTGGTTCCGTGGTTCTGCTGGTTGTTGGTGGAGCACAGCCAACAGCTACCGAAGGTGCTGTCACCCGTCTGCTGCGTGCAGGCGCATTTGGCAGAGGCGTCGGCGTATGGCGTCGCTGCTGGCCAACCGCATGCACCAAGGCAGCAGCGGGCGCACAGTCTGTGCAGCATGATGATGTGCGGCCAGCGGCAGTTGCAAGCCACAGCTCGCTGGCTGCTGCAGGCAGTGAGAGTGCCGCTGAAGCGGCTGGTGTGCTGAACAGCCTCCCCAGCAGAGGCCAGCAGCCTCTGCAACTAGGTCACCACCCAGCGGCTGCACCAGCAGGCGGCCCCAGCATCACCATCGGCAGCACGCTGCGCCGGCAGGTGTCCCAGGCGGCACAACAGCACCAGCAGCAAGCACATGATGTGTATGCCAACCTGCGTGACCCGACAGCAGTAGCACAGGGTGTGCACACCATTTCACCGGAGTTGGTGCAGCAGCATGAGCAAGCACGCTGGCTCAGCCAGCCTGACGAACAAGTTCATGATGGCAGCAGACCCAGCACTGGTGGCGCTGCTGCTGCTGCTGCTGCTGCTGCTGCTGCTGCTGCTGCTGCTGCTGCTGCTGCTGTTGGGCCTGGCTATGCACCAGGTACCAGAGTATCTGCAGCTGCTGTTGCACCAAGCGGCTCCAGTGCACCAGCAGCAGCAGCCTCGCTAGACCCTGCCACAAACCCTCTCAAACACAGCTTGCGTGAGAAGCTGCTGGCTGCAGCCCCGCAGCTGCCGGTTTCTGGCTCTGACTGGCTGCTTGCGCACTACAGCGTCAACCAGCACGGCATGGAGCTGTACAACCACTGGGGGGCTGTGGATGCGACAACTGGCATCCCACAGGACAGGTGAGCTGGGCAGCTGGCACAAAAGCAGCTCTCAGCAGGAGTGACCGACATGTTGATGGTGTGCCAGCATGATTCGGCAGTACTCGGTGCTGCCAGGCATCTGGCTGCGCTCAGGTTGCAAGCTGCGGCTGGTAAGCTCAAGCACCGTCACAAGCCGTGCTTGCGTGACGTTGGCTCTGGTGTGCCTGCAGGCTGCAGCAGCTGGTAGGGTATACAGCCAGTTACTACGTGCCAAACAAGAAATGGCCCCAGTCAGCAGCCGCTGCTGAGCCTGCGGCTGGCACTGCCGCAGGGCAAGCTGGCAGCAGCGGTGCAGCCACGGGGTGGTTGGGGGCTCTGCTGAGCAGGCAGCTACAGGCACTCGAGGCAAGCAGGTGCCTGCAGCCGATGCGCAGCTGCCCAGGACAGGACATGCGGCACCACCAGCAGCACTGCCGCCTGCTGACACTGCTGTTGCAGCAGGAGACGCAGGCGATGTCAACCAGCAGCAGCAGCAGCAGCAGCACCGGAAGCGGAGCCGGCGGGAAGAAGCCTCGGCGCACAACAGGGCAGTGATTGCTGGGGCCTTCACTGATGAAGGCGTGGCTGCGGCACTGCAGCAGCAGCTTGATGCCGAGGCTGCAGCAGCAGCAGCAGCAGCAGCAGTTGGGGCTGGTGGCCGCAAGGGCAGGGCAGCCAAGCCACCGGAGAGGAAGGGTGACAAGGTGCGCAAAAAGCTGCTGGGCCTGAAGTAGGCTGCAGTTGCACTCTTGTACATGCGGCGGTGTATGCTGTTGAATTGCTTCACTGCACTGTGATGTGTTGGCAGCTGCAGTTTGAGAGTGGGCTTGTACAGTCGTTTGGTATGCCCTTTTCAAATGTTTCATGGCATTGATGCTATGGCTTGATTGTGTTAACACTGTAGCCATCAGTGATGGTGATGTCAAAGGTGCTGTTGCAGCTGGGTGTGACCAGTGTGGAGTGGGTTCATTGCTGTGCACGCCAAAGCTGCGGAGGCAAGCGACAGCAAGGCTCTGATGCCAGCAAGGGTTTGCTACCCTGTTGTACCCTTCGAAGAATGTAATAGAACGAGTATTAAACGGCTCCTGGGCAAAGAATGTGCGTTGTGTTGGCATGCCGTATGTTGAGCTAGTGCTGCCATACCCAAGGCACCAAAGCACTACTTCCAGTGGTTGTCATATGCAGCGTTTCACACCGTATAGGGTGATACTGCTTGCTGGCTTGCCTTTCATGCTCCTGCTGCTGCTGCTGCTGCTTCACACCGTACACCGTATACCGTGGTGTGAGTCGTACGGTTTGCAGCTTGTCAGAGGGTTTGAAGTTGAACGCATTTGCACTACCTTGTAAGTTGATAATTGTGCACAATGGACTATGATATCTCCCGTTTATGCACAAGGAAGCAGTGCTGCTGACGCTGTTGGCATGGATCAAATCAATGGCTGTTCTGGCTGGTCAGCTTTTGTACACCCGAGCGCGGTGACGTGCAGATAGATGCTGACAATGTGGGATTGTGATGCGTTTGAAACCCCTGGTTTGGCTGGCTGCCGGTTCTTGATGCATTGGGTGTGGGCACTGCTATCTGCTGCCACTTTCCCCTGAGATGTTCCCCCTCCCCCAACACAGACATTGTGCCGCGGGTGCATGCTGCTTGCTCCTGCAATGCTACCTTCATGTGCTGCGTTTCAAGTGTCAAGCTGGGACAAGTATGGTCGATGTCGGCGAACGACCATGGCAATGCATGTGGGACAGCAGGCTAGCGGTGAGCACGGCTGGTGGTGGTCTGAATGAATGTCGGCCGCCTGCATGTGCTGAGTAGCATTCCATATTCACGTGCAAGTAAGAGATCGGCGCTATGTGTTCAAAAGCAGCTCAGGACATTGCGGTGGGTTTTGTTGCTAAACACTCGGGCCCACCAAGCTTGATAGCCCGAGCGATGCCGAGAAGTCGTCCTCTTCCCACGGCTCGGCCTGCCCAACTTGTGGAGTTAGGAGCAGAGCAGGTGAGGCTGGCAACGGCGTCGGCTGCTCGTCTGCTCTACAAATTAGCCAGCATGCAGTATTTCAGCACCTTGATCATACGAAGTGAACTTTCGATCACACCTTGCTCCGCTTGCAAGCAGCCAGGCGAGGCACGGCTCGACAGACAGCAGCCTGTCATCGCAGTCTTGTGTCTAGCAGCTTTGTGGGCTCTAACATGCCAGAGCAGTGTCATAGTATGGTGAACTGTGTAGCAGTTTCTTTGGTATGCGAGCAACCGCAGCTGCTGGCCTGAAGTACCTCACAGCAGCAGTGATGGCTGGCAGCAGCAGTGGGCAGCAACATGGCCCTGACCATGTACCAAGGCAGCTTGAGCTACGACGGCGATCGGTACACTCTGCAGGAGTGACCACAACCTTTTGATAGCACTTAAAGCAGCGCGTGGCAGGACACATGCCAGCTGCCGCGGTGCTGGCGCTGACTGGCTGCACATGCGTGGTGCTGTTGTGCCCGCAGATTAGGCAAAATGGTGCAGCCACTTGTCAAGCGCAAGAAGCAGGTCAAGCGCAAGAGTCACTTTGACCGCCATCAGTGCGACAGGAAGCTGTGCGTGAAGCCCAGCTGGAGGCGGCCAAAGGGTATTGATGGACGCGTGCGCAGGTGCGCGCCTCTGCGCTGCTGTGCAGTGGATGCTGCAGGCTGCTTTATCAGCGTCGGCAGGGCAGGGCACGGCAGGGCACACAGCTGCAGCTACAGCAGCAGGAGCACCAGCGGCCTCAGAACGGTTGGTGTCGAGCAGTGCAGGAGTGCTGAAGTTGAAGCTGAACAGTTCAGCAGCACCGGGATGGTTTGTCAGGCCCATGCAGCGGGGCAATGGTAGAGCTTGTTGTGGCAGCAGCAGAGGCAGCAGGGGCAGGAACTGCGGCTGCGTCAGCAAGAGGAGCTGGTGCAGGACCGTCCCGCCTTTGAAACAAGAGCCAGAGCAAGACATACATGCAGCTGCGTTGCAGCGTGCCCATGCAGCAGCAGCAGCGTGCAAGCAGTCGAGCATGTGTGCTGGCTGCTTGCAGCATTCCACTGGTATTTTCCAGAGTCTGTGGGCCGTCGCCAGCTTAGCTAGTCCCCCACAATCAACAGCAGCCTGCAGCAGCGCTTTTGGCAGCGCCAACAAGGCGGAGGATGCAGGGTGATCATGCAACTGCTGCGTTCATGTACGTGGCACGTCACTGAGCTGCTGGGTCGCGGCCTACAATGTGAACAACACTGCTGGCGCAGCGTTGGACAGCAGCTGAGAGCCCGTCACGCATGAGCAGGGGTTGTATGCAGCCTGCGGCCTGTCTGCAGCATGCAGCCGCAACCTGCATCCTTCAGCACGCCAGCTCACCAATCTTGTGTGATGGCTGCGGTTTTGATTGCCTTGGGTTCTGCAGCATCAGCTGGCCCAGGCATGGACAACAGGGCAACCCGCTGACTATGCTGTTCCTGGCCGCCGCTGCCTGGTGCTTGCAGGAAGTTCAAGGGTGCCATTCGCATGCCCAACGTTGGATATGGCACCAACAAGAAGGACAGGCACGTGCTGCCCAACGGCTTCAAGAAGGTGCGCAGGAGCAGCAGCAGCAGCAGCAGCGGGGGCGGCATTGTTTCGAGGAGGGGCAGCTTGCAGCGTTTGGCCGGCCTTTGTCTGTATCCCTGTAAACGGCTGTGGCGACAGAGGCATCCAGCAGGCATTCAGTGTCAGTGGAAGTGCTCGCAAGCAGCACTATATCAGCAGCAGCACAGAGCTGGCGCGGCGGCCAAAGGAGCAGTTGGCTGACTACTGTATAGCAGCAGCAGCTGTTGTGCAGGGACTGGTGGCAGCACCAAACTGTCAGCAGCAGACAGGAGGGAGAACCAGCTGACAGAATGGCAGTGAGCCCGCAATGCGGAGCGGCGTAGGCACTGCTGCAATTTTTTCTTTTTGTTTTTGACGCATGGCAGTGGCGCATTAGGCACAGTCTTGAACTGCGGGCAGTGCAGGTCCACACACGTGCGTGCTCTCCCATGGCAGTTTATGAACTTGCACGTTGCTCGTTTTGATGTCATGTTTCTTGCCCCTGTGTTCCCTGTCGTCTGTGCTCGCCGTGCAGGTGCTGGTGCACAACGTGAAGGACCTGGAAATGCTGCTGATGCACAACCGCGTGTTCTGCGCTGAGGTGGCACATGACGTGTCCGCACGCAAGCGCAAGGAGATCGTGGAGCGCGCCAACACGCTGAACATTGCCATCACCAACAGGGCAGCACGCCTGCGCAGCCAGGAGGACGAGTAAACAGCTGGCCGTACAGTTGTATGAGCAAGCCGTCCGATTGCTGCTGGTGACAGCGCGTGTGATGGTTGCAGCGGCAGCGGCACACATCGGGAGTGCCGGCGCAGCAGCAGCAGCAGCAGCAGTGATGCTGTTGGGTGCTCAGCACGAGCAGCTGTGCAGGGCAGGGCTGCAGGCCGCCGCAGCACCGATGGCAAGCCAGCAGTGCAGCAGGCTGCTGTTTCTGTTTGCGCATGTAACATGCTGATGCTCTTCCCTTCCAGCACTGCCTATGCACTGCCTGGCATATCATAGGCATGTTGCCTGCCTGGAGGCATGGCATCCACACAGTCACAAAGACACTGCTTGCTTGCTTGCTTTTTGCTGCTGGGTTAGAGTGCATCTTCTTCTTCACACAATACCAATGAGAACCACTGCTGTCAGCGGGCGGTAGGATCTACGTGCCGTGCTGTATTGTGTAAGATGGGCAATGCGACACCTACACCGTCAGGACCAGCCGTTAGACATTCTAGCACACCCCTGCGCTCTCACTGTCATGGCTGCGAGCAGCACAGACCAGATTTGTACTAGCAAGGAGAAGCAGAGGTTTATGATGCAAGGCAGTTCAGCCATGCTGAAGTTTGTCTTCCTGCACCCCTTAACAGTGCTGGTGGAGGCCCCATTCTAGCACTACGAGAGGACAGCACTGTGAGTGCCGCGTGCCATGCAAGTTTCCACGCCCATGTCCCAGGATCCTTATCCCAGTGCAGCAGCAGATATTAGAACAGCATTCAGCAACCCGCTGTGCGTACAGCGGGTTGCTGAATGCTGTTCTAATCTCTGCTGCTGCACTGGGACAAGAATCCTGGGACAGGGGCGTGCTGTGCCCTGAGCTGTCGCATGTGCTGCCGCTGTTGCTGCCCTGCTGACCAGGCTGTTCCGTCCCTGCTAGTGCTTGCTGCGCAGCTTGTTGCTGTATGCTGGTATACTGATCAGCTGGTGGTCCACCTTGGGTAGGCAACCTGCGCTGCGACCGGGTGGAATATCTACGCTGGTGGTCCAGGGTTCCAGTCGCTGCCTGCTGTAGGCTGACGCTGTGGCTGGAAGCTTACCCTGGACTGCTAAAACAACTGCACACTGCTAGTGCTGCGATGCTTGGCCACTTGGCCCTGCCCACCTGACAAGCCCATACTGCTACAGGCAGACTGGTGAGGGGGTAAGAGGGCCCTTGGGATATGGTGTGTCCTAAGCCATCCTGCACGGATGACTCGGAACAACAGCGGAGTCAGATGGTCGAGGCTCTGCCCCTAGGGTGTCTCACCCAACCTGACTACGCCAGCTTGCTATGGGTCTAAGCGCTCTCGGGACAGGATTTTTCAACCTTTCGTACACGCAGGCCACCTTTATAATTTTCCGTCATACACTCGTGCCAGCAATCAATGTTTGTACGAACCTTTCGAAGCACTACGGTACAATATCGTAAAGCTTCTCTGCAACCCTTCATTTTCATGTTTGAGAAGAAAACAGCATGTTTGCAGCAGCTGGATGTGCGCTGCACAGCACCCTGAGCGTGTCTTTGCTTTGCTTTCCTGCTGGGTTGTATGAAGACACAGCACTGCATGGGTTGTGTGCTGCTGCTTACTACTGCACCCTGACACAACCATGAGCCCACTGCAGGTATTTACAGCAAGTTTACCCGTGTATACAACCTCTGAGCCGTGTTACTAGAACACACTATCTCTGGAACGCCGCGTAGACGTTTGCAGACTCTGCGGCCCTCAATCGCGGAGGTTGCTGCCGCGCCGCCAGCGTTGCGCACAAGTGCGCACAGGGGTCAAGTGACAAGTGTCACAGTGCTGCTGGCTTGCTGGCTTCTATGCTGCTGCGTTAGCGTGCTGTCTCTTTTGAGAGGTGCCCGAGCGCGTTGGAGCCTGCAGGCACTGCAGAAATTTGGCCAATGGGGGATTGATTCCTACAACGCTCGGCAGTCAGCGCAGTACCTACAGCTATGGCGTGTGTCGTGGCAGCTTCGTCGCTGCCGGGTGGTGTGCGAGCGAGCTCCCGCGCGGGACTGGCTGCTGCTGTTCAAAGCACAGTGAAGGTCAAGGAGTCCCTGCATATGGGCAAGAACCACATCATCATGATGCTTTGAGGCTTATCAGCTTACCGCACATGCAATCACTGCTGCAGCCCATCCTGGCGTGCTCTGCTGCTGTTTGTACAGGACACAGCACTGCATGCATGCATGCTGTTTGTGCGCAATGCGGCTGGCAGGGGTGAACCTTTCATCAGCAGGCCTTGTTGTATGTCACTGCACACTGGTCTGCGGTGGCACACAACCAGGCCTGCTGATGAAAGGGCACCCCTGCCAGCCGCTTTGTGCACAGACCACGTGCACTATGCAGTGACACACAACAAGGCCTGCTGATGAAAGGTTCACCCCTGCCAGCCGCAATGCGCACAAACAGCATGCATGCATGCAGTGCTGTGTCCTATACAAACAGCAGCAGAACACGCCAGAACGGGCTGCAGCAGTGATTGCATGTGTCACTGCATACTGGTCTTCAGTGCACACAGCTGTGTCATGCGACGACCGTCGTTGGCAGGTATGGGCCAGGGGTCGCGACCACTTTGTCGGGACGAAAGTACGTGGCGACAGTCCATTTTGCACTTGGTCAGCTTCTGCGAGATGCTGCGAAACCCATGCACCAGAAGCACGCATCGGCACACAATGGCTTATAATTTTTTCATACAACCTAAACATAAAATTTGTGGAGTGCAGCTAGCTGTGTGTTGGCAGATCGTGCTGTTCGTTACTGCCGAGACAAAAACCGCAGGCCATAGAAGCGTGCATGGCTGCATACGTGCTCCAAAGTTGTTTCTTGTTATTCAAATTATTTATTACAAGTGTGATTTTATGGCAGGAGCAGCAACCTTCAAGGCTGCGCCGCAGGTGTGCCGTGCAGGTGGTTGCCGTTTGGCTGCTGCAGCCAGCCCACCACGATGCTTGAAACCGATTGCAATGGGTCCTGTTTACTAGTATCAGGTAGTAACGCAGCCAACGCGTCCCCCTGTGCATGGTTGTAATGAAGCACTCGCCTGCAGCACGACAAAGTGCCGCAGCTGTTTTTACGAGACAACAGCACACATGCTACAACTTCTTAACATAAAGTATATAATGTCGACTTATACATTGCCAGCAATGCAGAAACGCTCCCTGAACAACAACAACAGCAGTGGTATGGTGCAGACAGCAGTGCTGTTCAGGATCTGCCCCGGCTTGTTGTCAAACTCGCAGTGCCTCAACAGTTGTAGCACTCCAAGATGGTGTGTGTTCAACAGTGTTGGGGCTGGGTAGCTGGGGTAAAAAAGCCCTGCATAGAGTGCAAACTAGCACAGGTGAGGCCGCTAGCATTGAGTGCCAACTTGAGTGACACAGTGCTGCTGTTGCCCATGAGCAGCTGTGCTGCCAGGCTGGTGGTGTGAAACATGCTCTACATACTGTATTACGTCTCTCAAGATGCCGCCGACGGGCCCAGGAAACTAGTGTAAGCAGGTTGCTGGACAGCAACCGACTCGGCACTGCCAACGGCGAGCCGGCGGCTCACCCTGCTGACCTGGATGAGGGGCATGGTGCACAGCCTGGCACATGCCCATACGTTGATGCCAAGGACCAAATACCAAAGTATTGAGTGTGTAACATCCAAACTGTGAGTGGTAAGACACTTTTCATTTTATTTGCAGCAAAATGCACAGCTGCTATGGCATAGCATCTGCACTGCTTTGCATGCTTGGCTGTCCCCTTGCGGAAAACACTGCCAGAGCATTTGATGTGCTGCTACTGTCGCAGTTGTATTGTTCGGGTTACACGTTACAAGTGTCTGCGCTCCTGTCAGGGAGCGGAGGTAGCGAGAGCAAACGGCAGGGCTACGACAGGCTCTACAGGGCAAGGCAGATACACATCAGCTGCAGTTGTGACACGCCGCCCTGAGGATGTTGGCAGGTTGCCGCGTTCACAGCAGAAGTTCACGATTCACAGCTGCCGTGTCAGCCGTGACAACAACAGCGCAAAGCACCTGAACAACAGCAGTGCAAAGCACCTGAACAACAACCAGCAGTGGATATGCACAGTCCAGGTTGCATGCGGGTGACTGGCCAACTGTCGGCAATCCTTTGCTTGGCACAGAGCGCCCAAATCCTTTCACATCGGCAGTGTGTACTGTACAATACTGTTACAAGCTGCAGCCTATGCCAGGTGCGCAGGTGCACCTACTTCCAGACCTTGATGCAGCCGTCCCGGCTGGCACTCGCCAGCAGCTTGGATGCACCTTCAACTGCCGCCAGCTGCGTGATGGCGTCTGCATGCACCAGCTCGTGCATGCGCAGCTTGCTGCCCAAGTCAGGGCTGCTGTCTGGTGTCACCAGGCGGGGGCCGTCCCCCGCGCAGCGCTCCTCTATGACGGGCACGCCGCTGTAGCTGCGCTTCCCGTAGCGATACACATGGCAAGGCACCTGCAGGCATGCACACAGCACAAGGTGGAGGCGCCGACGCCAGGAACTGCCCGCAGCGACAGGCGTCACGCTGGCGGTTGGAGTAATTGGCACAAGCAGACCAAAACATGAGAGCAGCAGAGCACTTACACAAGGGGTGTTTCAAACCGTAATTGCAATGCATGCCTTGATTTGAAGTGCTGCACCAACCACCTTGGCATGCAGGCAACCTGCAAGGCCTACCTGCAGCTTGTTGGTGGTGGGGTCCATGATGCCTGTGTCATCAGGCCACACGGGACCGGCCACAATGTAGGAGCGCTCGGGCCAGGGCGCGTCCCAGTAGCGCACACAGCGGTCAGCACCTCCGGCCAGCAGCGCACCACCCGGCAGCGGCAGCAGCGCAGTCACGCCAGACAGCCTGCAGCAGCAGCAGCAGCAGCAGCATGAGATGCGTCATGTTCGCCCCTTGCAGGCAGTGGATCCCCCGACCGCTTCCATTGATCCTGTTGCACATTCTTTCGGCAAACAAGGGAATTGGAACAAGCAATCACCAGCAAGCACGGGTCGCATCCTGCTACACCACCCACCTGGCCTGCGGTGAGCTGATCTGGTCGATCGCCAGATGTGTACTGAACTCGCCGGCCAGCTGATGCACATCCATGCCGTGATGGTGCAGCGGCCCTGCACTGCTGCCGTGCAGCAAACCAGGCTGCACACCAGCAGCGCCAGCGGCGCCCTGTGGCAGATGCTGCCGCAGGCCCAGCTTGGAGCTGCTGGCTGCTGCATGACTGCTGCTGCTTGCCGCGTTTGGCAGTGGCGGTTGCAGTGCTGCTGGAGGCTCTGGGTTGGGCAGCTGGGACTCCTGACTGTCAAGCACCCGTAGCACCTGCAGGCAGGTCATGTAATAAACACGACTGAGCCTACCTTGTATCCCAGCAACTATTGAGACACCCGCTAATCAGCATCTGCTGCGATCGCCGTCACCCTGCAATGCACGCTGCGGTAGCTCCCAGGCACCATCGTCTGAATTAGTTAAATTGGCAATTTATATGCTGCTGTGTTTGTTTTTATGCCTGTTTTGCTACAGAAACACCTTGAAGTTCACAAAGATTTCTTCCTGGGTGGACGCCCCCTTGTCAGTTTGTCGGAGCACACACCTGGTGGCAGCGGCCGTCCAGCACGTCCCACAGCCCCACTTCCTGCAGCCCCGCTGACATGTACAGCAGCGGCACCCCGGGGTGTGGCAAGCTGCTCTGGGCCAGCCCCAAGCGGGGAGGCGCCGCGACAGCCAGCGACATGGCATCAATGCCACACCTGCGAGCATCCAAGCCGGCAGCGTTGTGTTGCGGGGACCGGTGCGCATGCGGAGCAACATGGAGGCGAGTGCTGCTGGCACAGCGAGCCGTTGCACAGCTGGCATGCACACCCCGACAACCTGAACGATGCAAAGCTGGACCTGCGCGTTATATACCGCTGAGGCCCTCACGTTTCATGGCAGCCCTGCTACGTCTCCAAACCCTTATCTTGCCATCTCGCCGCCCTGCTGCCGTTGTCGCTCTCGCTGCCGTGGGTGCTGCCAGCTGTTGATGCGCGGCAACACCCCTACGTTGACACTGAGTGAACTTGATGGTACTGCGACCCCCCCCCCCCCCGGGGGCACAGACACACACATTAGGCACCCCCTAAGCTGTCTCTTGCTTATTATCGGCGGTGGGCGGCGCCCAGCAACCTTCCCGCCACGCCAACGACCACCGGAAGCCATGTGTGTTTTGCGCTGGCCGTGCCGGCAGCTCACCGCTGCGGGTGCTGCCAGCTGTTGACGCACAGAAGGAAGCGCACGTCCCACAGGCACACCCAGCCCCTGCTGCTGCCCTGCGCCAGCCAGTGCTGCCCGGACGGGTCGCCCACCAGCTGCTGCGCCAGCCCGAGGCTGGGCGAGGCGGGCACCTGCCACACGTCACCCGCGCAGCGCAGGTCGCAGCAGTGCACGCCGCCGCGCTGGCTGGCGTACAGCAGCAGGCAGGGGTGGCCGCCCCAGGGCAGCACCTTGAGCACGGCGCCCTCGCCCGGCGAGAGCTGCCTGACCGCAGTGACGCCTGCGCGGTTACAAAGAACCAGAATTTCACGGCCGGCAGGCATGCGTGGTCGGCGCGGTGGTGCACAGCCGCCGTTCTAGGCAGGCGCATTCACACAGCGAGACGCGGCTGGGGCCTCGACGACTTTTTCAAAGACATGTCAAGGGGATGTTGCTCGTGCGCAGTGCAGGGCACGGCGACTCGCTTTCCCGTGCTGCCTGCACCTTGCCAGGCAGGCACAGCAGAGCAGCGCCACACGCGCACCCACCTCTGTACTTGTCAGGCGCCCAGCCGCCTGGCTTGCTTGTGTACTCGACGCGCCACACGTGCAGGCTGCCGCTGGCGCTGCCGCTTGCCACGCTGCTGCCGTCGAGCACGGGACACAGCCCGGTGATGCGGCCCGACTGGCCGGCATAGGTGAGGCGGCTGGCAAAGGATACGTCGCGCTCGAGGCGGCGGACGTCCCACACCTGGCGTGGCGCAGCGCGCACCGCAGCAGCAGCACCTCAGCATTGCAAGTGATGAGTGAACGCAGGATGCAGGCCTGTGCACGGGGTTGAATGCGGGGCATGCAAGTACCCTCGAGCAGCTCACTGACAGACAAGCTCAGCATTATGTGTGCACACATCCACCATGATTATCATCGCGCCATCTACTTAGGCCACAGCATCATTGGCGTCGGCCGGGTCTGGACAGGGTGGCACAAACAATGCACGTCAGCACGCTGCACAAACATGGCGCCACGCGCAGCAGACATCACGCACCTTGACAGTTTCGTCATCGCTGCCGCTCAGCAGCAGCGCGCCGTTGGCGCTTGTCGCCAGGCAGTTGACGGCAGACCTGGCGGCACCAGCAGCGGCGGCGACATCGCAGCAGCACAGCTTCAAGTGCCCACCACAGCAACTAGTGATCCAATTTTTATGTGGCAATCGGGCGTTTTGCAGTTTATCAACTGCAGCCTGACTCCTGTGTCGACAAGTGATGGCGTGGTGGGGCCCGCTCGTGCCGGCAGGCCAACAACTGCTCAACCCTAAGCCGCGCCCAAGACCTGCACCCCTACCTGTGCTCCATCAAGTGGCTGGCCAGCACTCCCCGGGGCCGCCAGGACGGCCCACCAGCAGCAGCAGCAGCAGCAGCAGCGCCTCCGCCGGCGCCTCCCCCAGCAGCAGGACCGCCACCTTCCAGCCCCGGGCCTGGCAGGTGCTGCCCTATGCCTGTGCTGATGGCTGCTGACACAGCATCAAACACGGCAGGCGCTGAGCTGGACGCGTCGCCTGCACAGCCAGCGCAGGACGCAACACGACAGGGATGCACAGTGATGACCGCGCCGCACAGCACCCAACGATGCTCAGGCGGCGTGAGGCACGGCAGACGATGAGCCGGAGCCGCCACCAGCACAGTCAGCATGACTGATGTCAGACGCAAGCGGCATTGTGTTGTATGGTATGTGTGTGATTTGGCGGCTGACACTGCAGCAAACATTGCAGGCGCTGAGCTGCACGGGTCATCTGCGCAGCCAGCACGAACCGCACAACAGCATGGCAGCAGGCCGCCGCGCCGCACAAACGCCAGCCTGCAACATGCGCGTTCCCCAACAGCAGCAGGACACAGTTGCCATAGCGAACTGAGCATCAGCGTGCTGCTGTGCCGCATGTTGCTGCTGTACAACAAAATTCTCAGCAGCTTCTGCTGGCGGCCACGAAGACAGCATGTGGCACGCGCGACTGACATCAGCATCAATGCAGCCAGGCTCGCCAAGGTCACCTGCCAGGCCTCAACTAATGCTCCCTTTAATGCGACTGGCTACTGCTACCGACTATAACTCCATTTGATTCTTCCAGCTACACAATGTTTTGTATAGAGCAGTGTTGGGTTGTATTTGCCTGCCTAGTAGTAGCTGGTGTGGCCCCATCTTTGCAGCTACCCCAATGTATCTTTTCAGGCAAGCTACAGTACATAGTAAGTACTCAGTGCGTCTGCAGGCTGGCCTTGGTCACCTGCAGCGCCTGCTGCGGCCCCCGCGGGCCCCGCCCTGCTGGTGATGGCTGCCATCTTGTACGTCAGCAGCGCGGCAGGGCAGCGCACGTCACAGCCGGGGCGCAGGTTCAGCCTGCGGACAGCACACCGCGCGCAGCAACACAACAGGCCACACGAGTCGTCAGCCCAGCAGCCAGCCGCTCCCCCAGGCAGTCGACTGTGCCTTGACAACCCCCATCATCGGCGAAATGGAGTGGGCGTGGCCGTGAGACATGATCGTGTGGGTCCTGGAGCTGCGGCATCCATCAGCGCCTGAGGGGCGCAGGCGTGATAGACATCCCACCAGCTGGCGCTGAAGACTTTGTGACCAGGCAACTGGCAGCAGCAATCGCCACAACCAGCTCGCCTGCCTGCTCGAGTCACACCTGTGCAGGGTTGTTGCGAGTCGCTCCAGCTGCTGCCGGTCGCCGGCCTCCAAGCCCGCCGGGTCGCGCGACAGCGCCTCAGCCAGCACAGCGTAGCGCTCCTGCAGGACGCGGATAAGTCTTGATACGTCAAACACACATTGGTGGTGTCTGGTACGGAGGCCTGGCAAGCGACAGTCTGCCTGCCTGCCAAACCCGACCGCCGGCGCTGAACCCTTGCACAGCGCACAGCTGCACAGCGCATATGGCGGGTGTGGAGGTGCATGGCGCCTCCTCTTGAAGTCTTGGACGTGAGTTCGAGCCCTGCTGTCGGCAAGTGCGGTTTGGCAGTGCTGTCCTGCTCTGTACTCGCCGCATCCCTTCACAACTCAGCGCATGGCAGGGCGTGCTTGGGGTCCCCTCAGCCCTACACACTTCCTACACACACACTTCCTGGGATCTAGTTCAGCATGAACACACCGCTTGCCGAACAGCTCATCAACTCGTACGTGCACAGCGCTCCTGCAGGAACTGGCGGCCACACGGCTTTGCCAAGCAACTACTGGTGATGTGATAAGGAGGCCACTGGCAGCAGCTGCTGCAGTTTCTGATGAACAGTCCAAGCAGCGGGCCCTGGCCTACACGTTGACCAAGGCCACAGCATGCATGCCTTGCTGTGATGTGGCTCGCGCACCTGCAGCGCGGTTTGCCGCCGCCCGATGCTCTCCACGGCAGCAGTGTGGCTGCTCTTGGGGCGCGGCCGCAGCCCCACGCCGCTCCCTGCTGCTGTCGGCCCCACCAGCAGACCCCCGGGCCCAACCCCTAGGCTTGACGGCATGCCAGTCAGCAAGCCGCGGCTGCTGCCGGTGCTGCTGCCAGCGATGCTGGAGCTGCCGGCAGCAGCGACGCCTAAGCCTGCAGACGGACCGGGCCAGAAGTTCCCTGGCTGACTGGCAGAAACAGCTGGCGCTGCTGCTACTGCTGCTGCTGATCCAGGCGTGCTGACAGCAGGGGTCAGCAACCCAGGTACCGTAGCATTCTGAGCAAGGCTGCGGCTGCTGCTGCTGCTGCTGCTTGCACCTGTGCTTGCAGAAGCGTACCCCTGCAGCCGGTAACCTCTCCTACCAGAGTACATGCCACTGAATTTCAAGTCCGCTGCCCCAACTCCTGCTGCTGAAGCCTCACCAGCTGCTGTCGCTGCCCCGGTGGTTGCACTACTGAATGTACTGCTTGTACTGCTTCCCAGCGCTGCAGGATCGAGGTCGAGGCAGTACACAGGGGCTGAGGGGCGCAGCATGAGCTCTGAACCCTGGAGGTTTAGGTCTGAGTCCAGCTGGCGAGGGCTCAGCGGTGACACCAGGACAGGCCTCCTGCAGGAGTGAGCAGCAGCAAGCACACAAGCATTTGATACCTGCGTCAGGATCCATGCCACATGTATTAGATGTATGCATGCCACATGTATTAGAGTGTATGCACGCCACCATGCGATGACAAGCAGGGCTGGATAGGGAGTGCTGAGCAACAGATGCAGGCAGTGCTTGGCAGCACCAGAATGCACTGAGACATCAGCGCTGCAGGACAAGCGGACACATGACGACTACTGCTCACCTGCCGCTCCACCCCCACTGCTTGCAGTGTGCCCAACCGCCACAGCTTCTGGCCTCGACAGGAGGCTCCCAAACGCACCATGCTCGCTGCCACGCCCTACACCAGGCAGCTGCTGCTGAAGTTGCCCACTGAGGCCTGCCACATGCGTGCCGCTGCTGCCAGCTTGCTCTGTAGCCGCCCTTTTCAAAACTGGCGTGCTCTGAGCCCCAGCAGCAGCAGCAGCAGCAGCAGCAGCAGCAGCAGCGCCTGATCTGGTGCTGCTGCTGCTGCTGCTGGGTGGGCCCGGGAGTAACACCTGGCTGGCCGAGGTGGCTCGGCTGATGGTGCGGCTGCTGCTTCTGCTGCTGCTGTCGGCCTGCCCATCCCCCAACGGGTGCAAGCAAGCTGCTAGGTGCTCCTCATCTGCAGCATGTACACACACAGATGCAACAAAGCACGTGTTGCAAAGTGGCGGTGCACCAGCCGCATGCCGCTTGATTCATGCTGTTGGTACGTTTGCCGCAGACTGCTGGACAGCTTTTGATACCAAGGCATCGCGGGGCACTCCACGCCCACAGCCTTGATCAGAACCCAACACACGCTTCACCAATGAAGTTGCTTGTGAGCTGGGAGCAGAGCTCATGCACACTTCCTGACTGGCAGCGCAGAGCCCACACCTGTCAGCATCAGCGGCTGCTGCTGCAGCAGCGGCGCCACCATCACCGCCAGCTGGGTGTACACATCAGCGGACGGCAGCGCGCGCGCAGCAGCAGCGATGAAGGCCACGGCGCCGTGCCGCACCGCCGCCGAGTGGTGCCGCAGCAGCGGCGCCACCTTGCCTGCTGCCGCCAGCAGCGAGCGCTTGCGCAGGTGGCCGCAGGTGGCAGCAAGGCAGCGCACGGCATCACACACGACCGCTTTTTCGCTGTCCACGAGTGCCTGCAGGCAGGGATGGCCGCGGGCGCATGCGGGCAGCAACGGGGGGCAGGGGGACCTGTCGGCACATATTTGGCTGCTGCGCGATGAAACTAGCGGCAAACACCACCGCTTTCTTGCTGCCTACAAGCGCCTGCAGATTCAAAAAGCGTAGCACATAGAACACGCAAACCTTGGCTTGTCAACATGAGGCTCAGCGGTCTCTGCAAGGTGACAAACGGCCGGAACGTCAGTTGGCGAGACGGCACTCCATAGACATGCAACCCCATCTGTTTATATCCACGTACTGCAGCCCATCGCATACACCAAGTACACCTGCCTATCCGTTTGCAAAAAACAACAACCCCACAAACGCACAGATGAATGTTGATAACTCAAACCTGGCTGCAGCATCACCTGCTCCAGGCACGGCAGCAGGAACACGTCCAGGCTGTCCCGCCCAGCGTGCGGGCCCAGTGCAGCGATGGCACCGAAGAAGCTGCCGCGCAGTTGCCACTCCCCCGCATTCAGGCACGTGATCAGCAGCGGCAGCAGCACGTTGTTGATGTCCTTGCGCCCAAAAAACAGCCCCAGCTGGTGTGTGTGCGACAGCAGGCCGCGCTTCATGTCGGCGCTGCTGCGCGTGCCCGTGACGAGGTCCAGCACGACCTTCTCTACTGCACCGCGTACTGCAGCCATCTCTGCGTCGTACCGCACCAACGGCTGCTGCTGCTGGGGGTGGTCTGCCGCAGGGGCGCTGTCTGTGGCTGCGGAGGTTCCGCCACCCGCTGCTGCTGGAGAGCAATCCCCTGCTGTACCGCCTGCGCTGCTGCCAGCCTGCCTGCCGCTGCTTCCGCTCTCAAGCTGCCGGAGCTGCCGCGAGCTTCCCCCCCGGCTTACACCACCAGCAGCAGCAGTGTCTGTTGCTGCTGCCAGGCTACTGCTGCTGCTGTACTGCTGCTGCTGCTGCGCCGCGCCGCTGAACTGCATGCCGAGCAGGTGCTCGTGAGCCGCTGCTGCCAGGTGAGCGACCGCCAGTGCGTAGCCGACGCGCACGAGCTCCTCCGTGTCGTTGGGCAGCAGGCTGAGTGAGGGCAGCAGGTAGTCGTGGTAGACCTTTGCGTCAGCAGGGGGCAGCCTCGGCAGCGATGCCATGAGCTGCACCACGCAGCGCAGCGCCAGCGTCCTGCAGGAAAGTTTGCAGGAACGATACAAGCTTGTATAAAGAAATGCAGCTGTCATGCTGAGGCTTGTGTGACAGAGGAAAGGCACTGTGGAGCGCAGCGCCAGAACGTCCTGCAGGCAGTGCAGACAGAGGGCAGGATGGAGCGACAGCACGCATACACCAGGCTGACAGTTGAAATCGACACAAAGGCATCACGCATTGCAGTGTCAGCGCCCTGCAGGGAGACCCCGGCCATGCAGGGCCACAGCGACGTTGGCGGCTGCGCCGTACATGGTACATCAAACAGCCCTGCTGCGGCACAGCCTGCGCAGAGCCGATTGCTGCCGTGACGAGGGGAACCAAGTTCAGAGCTGGTCCCTTGAAATGCGGTTGATGTTCTGCAGTGCAACAAGAGATGACCCTGGTGCAGCAATAGAAATCCAACTCTGCTTGCTGGCACATGAGAGCCCCAGCTGCATATCAGAATGGGCCAAGTTGTGGCACCTGTTTATCAGGTGCTATGGATGCAGGGGCAGCTTCAGAAACCAAGCGAGTGCTGTTGTGCATGCAACGCTGCTGCTGCTGGGCATCAGAGAGATGTTGCAAGGGGATTGTTTCTCACTCAACACCTGCAAAAAAATAGTGTTGAATGCTGCGTCAGCGGGCACGGCACAGTTGGGCTCGACTTGTTCGCGTCTGTTGCTATGCCAACACATGGAAGCTGAGTCAGCAGAAACGCACCTGACACCCGCATTCGCGTCGGACAGCTGAGTCAGCAGGTAGGGCACGATGGTCTGCAGCCGCACCTCGTCCTCACACAGCAACCCGCTGCGGAAGAGCAGCATGATGGCCACACGCTGCAGAAGGGCAGGACAGCAAGGGAAAGCCAAGCAAATGCACACGTATGTTTGGTGCATTGCCGGCACAGCCGCCGTGAGTCGTACATTACTTCTGATGATGCAGGCATCTGATGTGGTGTAGCCGCATGAGCCCGCCAAGCAACTTCTCTTTCTTCAGTGCGATTTTCATTGCGCACGTTGAAAGTCTGTGCGCGGTGTGAGATGGAGTGCCGCGTGCCACCCAGCTGCCCCTAGACCAAGCAACAGCCACAGCAAAAAGCCCAAGCACACAGTTTCCATGATGACACACTAAGCTGAACTCAGGACAACCTGAGTCGTCATTCTGTGGGGCGCCTGGGCTGTGAACAGCCGTGCCACTGTGGCCAGCACCAAACCAGCACACCAAGCTGGTCACCTTGCTCCCGCGCAGCGCAGGAGCTCTGTACCACAACCATACAGCATCAGTTTGTGTGAACGACTTTGTTTGGCAAACCATCGCAACGTGCGTGTTGTGTCAAACAGCGTCAGATCCACAGCCTGGACCATCCCACCGCGTTCACACACGCCTACCTTGCTTCCCCCAAGCATAGAGCTCTGTGGCACAATCACACGACAAGCAACCCGAGTCATTTGTACAGCCTGAACCATCCCATGGCGTCAACCCACACCCACCTTGCTTCCTCCCAGCATGGAGCTCTGTGGCACAGTCACACAACAAGCAACCCGAGTCATTTGTACAGCCTGAACCATCCCACGGCGTCAACCCGCACCCACCTTGCTTCCTCCCGGCATGGAGCTCTGTGGCACAACCACACAACAAGCAACCCGAGTCATTTGTACAGTCTGAACCATCCCACGGCGTCAACCCGCACGCACCTTGCTTCCTCCCAGCATGGAGCTCTGTGGCACAATCACACAACAAGCAACCCGAGTCATTTGTACAGTCTGAACCATCCCACGGCGTCAACCCGCACCCACCTTGCTTCCTCCCGGCATGGAGCTCTGTGGCACAACCACACAACAAGCAACCCGAGTCATTTGTACAGTTTGAACCATCCCACGGCGTCAACCCGCACCCATCTTGCTTCCTCCCGGCATGGAGCTCTGTGGCACAGTCACACAACAAGCAACCCGAGTCATGTGTACAGCCTGGACCATCCCACGGCGTCAACCCGCACGCACCTTGCTTCCTCCCAGCATGGAGCTCTGTGGCACAATCACACAACAAGCAACCCAAGTCATTTGTACAGCCTGAACCATCCCACGGCGTCAACCCGCACGCACCTTGCTTCCTCCCAGCATGGAGCTCTGTGGCACAACCATACAACAAGCAACCCGAGTCATGTGTACAGCCTGAACCATCCCACGGCGTCAACCCGCACCCACCTTGCTTCCTCCCGGCATGGAGCTCTGTGGCACAGTCACACAACAAGCAACCCGAGTCATGTGTACAGCCTGGACCATCCCACGGCGTCAACCCGCACGCACCTTGCTTCCTCCCAGCATGGAGCTCTGTGGCACAATCACACAACAAGCAACCCAAGTCATTTGTACAGCCTGAACCATCCCACGGCGTCAACCCGCACGCACCTTGCTTCCTCCCAGCATGGAGCTCTGTGGCACAACCATACAACAAGCAACCCGAGTCATGTGTACAGCCTGAACCATCCCACGGCGTCAACCCGCACCCACCTTGCTCTCCTGCAGCTTGGAGCCCCTCAGCAACGTGCACAGCAGCACCGCCAGCAGCACCACCCCCCGGTCACTGCTGACAGCAGCAGCAGCACCCGCACCCGCACCATTGCATGCCCGGGGTGTACCCCCGGCAGCAGCTCCTGAGGCAGCACCCTGAAGTGGCTGCTGCTGCTGCTGCTGCTGCTGCTGCTCCGCCTCTGAAGCTGCGTCAGCGGCACCACTTGCTGCACCCGCATCTGCTGCCACTGTTCTTGCTGCTGCAGCCTCTTTTGCTGCCAGGCGTGCGGGTGGCAGTGGTGGTGGTGGTGGTGCTGCTGCTGCTGCTGCTGCTGCTGCTGCTGCTGCCGGTTGTGAATTGACGAGGAGGCTGCTGGGCCCTGACCAGCCCCCACCGCTGCAGTCGTAAGGATGCAGCGCAGCACAGCACAGCACGATTGCACACCGGGCTGTGTACTGAGGGTGCTGAAGTGGCTGCATATGCCAATTGCAACGTGCATGTCAAGCTGAACAAGTGCGCAGTCCATGTGACCATGTCCCGACGCGCATCCCAGTCGTGCATCCTAGTCGCGATGCTGCGGAAGTAACGCAGCCACACCAATACTAGCGCTTGCAGCGTGCAACGTGAGAGCTTGTCCTACTTTGAGCCGGTGATCCCTGATATCACCAGAGCTCGACATGATATGATATGCTCGAGGGGTCGAGCGCAACAATAAGTCAACAATCAAGAACAACAAGTCAATGGCATCCACCAACCAACTGGACTGCTGCAACCGCAACACTGGCAAACCCGAGCCTGCCCACCGACCGTCCTGCGCCGGCTCGTAATTGTGTCAGGAAATTGAAGTCTCCCCTGCTCTCGTGCACATTGCAGGGTTCGAACCCCCGCCGCAAGAGCACAGTCGGTCCTCATCAGTCCCAAGCCCGAGCCCGCCCACCTTGCGTCCTGTGCCGGCTCATCGATACATATGCCGTCATCCTCAGCAGCACCAGCCACGCCGCCCGCGCCACCTGCCAGCCGCCGCTGCACGCTGCCCACATCAGCCAGCAGGCTGCTGACCTCAGCCAACAGCTCAGCACCAGGGCTGCCAGCAGCGGCAGCAGCAGCAGCGGTGCCGGGGGAAGTGACAGCTTGCCGCTGCCCTGTTGAAGGAGCAGCAGCAGCAGCAGTAGCAGCAGCAGCAGGTCCCAGTGTGCCTGCAGCTGCACTGTCACCAGGGGCTGCTGCACCGGGCGAGCCGGCCGCCTCTGCTGGCAGGCCAACCTGTGGAGGCAGCAGGGCGGCGTGCAAGCGCAAGCAGCAGCACCTTGATCATCATCAGAAAGCAGCAACACGATGGCCTGGAGAGGTAAGCACCGCATGATCTGCACCAGAGCCCAGACGCCCGTAATGCCGCCCAGTGGCTCAACAGAAGCAATGTGTCAAACAGGACCTCAGCCGCCGAACCACCAGCCAGACTGGACAGCCGGGGCTCACAAAACCCCAGCATACGCCCACCTGCTGGACCCCAGCGCTGCCTTCGCTGCACACCGCGGCCATGAGCGCCTCGTAGTGTGCCGCGACTGCTGCCAGCCGCGCGTCCGCGTCCATATCCAGCAACGAGGCGAAGAAGGGGTGCAGCACCTCGCCAAAGTGCGGCGGGAACAGCAGACGCGGCCAGCTGGTCAGGTAGTGGTCCGCCGACCAGCGCTCGCCTGCACATGCCGGCGGCAGCCAGCTGGAGTCAGCTTGAAAAGAGACACTGGCAGGCAGTGACAGGGGCGGGAGTTGGGCGCCACGATGTGCGGGCAGGCCCACGCAGCTGCACATGCGCAGACATCCAGCGACCAGCGACACCGGGTACATGCATGCTGCACAGCCACGCAGGGGCGGGCACGCATGCTCCTGTGTGGCAGGCACGGCTGCGTCTGGCGCCGCACCAGCTGATGCCAGAAACACGCTAGGAAGCAGATGGGAGGAAGCCACAACCGACGCCAAACGACGCCAAACGTGCCCACGGGGCATGGCTGCTGCGCGCTGTAGCATGCGCACGCCTGGGCTGGGCTGGGGTTGCACCACATGACTCAAACGCTGACACACCACCATCCAGCATGACGCAACCGCCCCTGGTCCGCCCCTGCTGTGCGCTGCATCATGCACGTGGAGGGCTCGGCACTCTTGAGCCGCACACAGGCTGTGCGGGTCGCAACAGGAAGCCCACAAACTCCTCAGCCGCCAGGTCAGCGCAACTCTGCCATTGAGCTATGTGCACGTTGCAGCTAAGGAGACGTGAACTCCTAAGGACAAAGTCCACTCCTCGCCCCGCACTTGGCGCGCGCTGAATCATGTGCAGCACCAGCTCAGCGATGTCTGGCGCCACGCCCGCCAGGGCCTGGCTGGGGTCATGCTCGCCCCGCCTGTACGCCAGCAGGCGCGACAGGTCGAAGAAGGCCCTGCCGTCCAGCCACAGCTCAGCGATGACGCAGCCCAGAGAGAACACGTCCTGCAGGACAAACAGCAGCAGCAGCAGCAGCAGCAGCAGCAGCAGCAGGTATGATAGATTACCATCACACCTGGCAGCTGGCCGCAGCTCAGCAACCACGGCCCCCAGGGGAGACACCTCATCCAGGGGGGCCAGCAGCCGCAGCAGCAGCAGCAGCAGCAGCAGCAGCCGTCCTCAGTCAGCCACTGCCTGGCCTTCACCCACAGCTGATGAACGACACAGCCCGCAAAGAGGCAGCGGCCAGCAGGGCAATTAGGTTGCTGCCAAGGCCAGGCAGAAGCTAGCTGCTCAAAGCAGGGACTGGCCGACTTCGCTGGCACTGACTGTGCTGCTGCTGCTGCTGCTGCTGCTGCCACAGTTGTCACAACAACAGCTGTGACGCGCCGGCACGTGCACACCCTGCCCGGTTGCCCACCATGGCTGGCTGCATAGTGCTGCTGCAACGGCTCCGACACAAGCAGGCAGTAGTAGTTCACTTGCCGTCACCTAAGCTTACTTGCAGCTCACCATACCTGGCTGCAGGGAGTGTTGCTGCAGCGTTGCCTGCCTGCAGCAAGCACTCTCACCAGGGGGGCACGCACTGACAACACCCGTTGAAGCTGTATGACCGACCTCACAGTTTGAGGGGTTTGCACACACCCACAACCTACGTCCGAGGTTTCAACCCGGCCAACAGCATGACGCCGTGCCGCTGGCCTCACCATGTCTGGCTGCAAGGGTGCTGCTGCATTGATGGCTGCTGCGCTGCCCTCAAAAAAGCGCTCAGGGGCCAGGTAGCAGCGCCGCCTGCTGCCCGTGTCAAAGTAGTAGGAGAAGTCAGCCTGGTGGCAGCAGCACCAGCAGCACCAGCAGCCGTGCAGCAAAGTGTATGTCATGGTGGAAGGAGTAGTCTGCTGGGGTAGAAGCAGCAACAGCAGCAGCAGCACACTTTGTTTCATAGCAGTAGGAAGGTCTGCCGTGGATGCATCCCGCTTGCTGGCTGTGGCAGCGTACCGGGTTGTCTGCTGGCAAGTATGTTGGCTTGTAGCTGGCCAGGTCTGTCAGGAACAGCCAGTTCCAGCTGGTGACCATCACGTTCTCACACTTTATGTCGCCGTGGCACACGCCGTGCGCGTGAGCCTGGCTCAAGCCGTGCAGCAGCTGAAACGTGATCCAGCGCTGCAGCAGCAGCAGCAGCAGCAGCAGCAGTCCAGAGGAGGCAGCAGCGCAAATGACAAGCAGGTGCAGCGAGGCACGGGGGGAGGCAGGAGCATCTGGCAGTGGTTGCACAATGCAGGCAGCGCATTGTGACTCTGCTGGCTTAGTGCGTCTGCGGCACAGCAACAGGCTTCACGCTGCTCACTGTTCATGCTGTTACTGCCATGCCCTCCCCGCCACAGAGGCATTGTTTGCTGGGACCATCGCTGCTGGTGCTGCTGCCGAAGCAGTTGTCCTTGCTGCCGCTGCTGCTGCTGCTGTTGCGACGTGTGCAGTGGGCCGTGTCCAGTGGTGGCGGCACCAGCTGCGCGGCTTTACTGCTGCTGCCCGGCTTCCACAGCAGCTGTCTTGCTGCCGTTGCAGCTGCTGCCGGCTGCGCGCATGCCTTGCACACCTTCTCCAGCGCGGTCAGGAAGGGCCGAGTGCTGAGCCTGTCGTACAGGTTGGCAAAGAAGTGCTGGCGCATCATGTAGGCAGCGTTGGGCGTCTCCCACCACAGCTGCATCGGCCACACGTGAGGGCAGCGCAGGTCCAGCAGCACGTCCCTGCACAGATATGCAGCAGAGCGGATGATCAGCACAGGAGCGTGAGCTGCAGCAGTGTCAGGCGCAGTGTGATTGCATCTGTCAGAGCAGCATGGGTTGTGGAGCTGTGGTTATGCAATGAGGGGCGAGGCACTGTGCACCACCAGCCGACATGCACAAGCAGCCATAGCGGTGGCGGTGCAGCTGCTGCATAGTGCTGGCCAAGCGGTGTAGTGGTACGCTGATGTGCGGCTACTACTGCTGCTGTTGTTGCTGCCGCTGCTGCATGCTGCTGCTGCTGCTGCTGCTGCTGCTACTGCTAACGACCTGCTTGCGGTGGACATACCTGATCGCCTGCAACTGCTGTTTGTAGGGCACCAGCGACGTAGCATCTGCTTTGCGCTTGTAGAACACCTGCAATGCAGCAGTTGAAAGCTTGAAGGAGCCATGCTGTGATTCCACAGCAGCCAACCGCCAAGCACTTGCCCATGGGCAAGCAGCCGTCTGGGCATATCGCAAGACCGTGGCACCGCGGTGTTGGGTAGGTTGAGCACTGCCCAGTGTACGCTGGTACCGCAAGTGTTGAGTGCTGGCGACAGCTCTAGTGTTTTGGATAGATCCTTGAGAGCGTACCTTGACAACCACGAGGCCTCCATTATCATGAAGGCACAGCAGTGTCTTCAAAAAGCGGCCACCTCCTGCAGGACAGCATTGGGCAACAGCAGCAGCGGCAGCAGGAGGGCAGTGGGACACAACATGTCCGTACTACCAGCAAGCACCGGCCTGTCACTACAAAACTGGCTCGATCTCTAGTGAACTTTTAATACCTACACGTACCAAGGGTTTCCTTTACGACCACGTTCAGCAGCTCCCCTTGTGTTTCAAGTGAGGCACCCTGCTTAGTGGCAGGGGCAAGCTGGTTGCCCATGCTCGTTGATAGAACAGAAAGAAGGCGTTAATTCAACCTGGATGCACCATTTGATACTGTCAAAGCTGCAGGAGATCGAGAATTTGCTGCTGCTCATTTGCTTGCGCAAGTTCAGGAACACGTTGGACTACGTGGTGCGCGTCCAGCGGTGTCAGCGTGTAGCGTAGTTCATCAGTATCTCATGGTGGCGGGTGATGATTCAGTCCTGCCGCACATGTCCGAGTAGCCTGAACGACATGCATAGGGTTTGGCCCAGGGCAACTTCTTTGTAACAAGCAGCAGCATCTTTGTGAAGCAGCAGCAGCACTCTAGCATGAAAAGGCAAGCCAGCAAGCAGTATCACCCTACCCCTGCATGCGAGGCTGCACATTGTAGAAGGTTGCAGAGTGCCAAAAGGAACAGAGTGTATTGCGAGTGTGTCCTGTCACAATTGCGAGTGTGTCCTGTCACAATTGTACACAATACAAGGCAAATGTTACACGCACACATCACCCACAACCATGATGATGAGCCCACTGGTGATACAGGGAGTACTCGCCGTTATGCGCCAGCCCAAGCACATTCCTGGCTCCCAGAACACAAGCAGCAGACCTGATGATTCACAGCAGCGTTAGAGTGCTGCTTCTTCTTGACAGCAGCACTCCAGCTGCACGCTGCAAAACTTTAAGTCCATTGCGGACTACATTCTTGCATGTCTCACAAGTCAGTCAAGCTACTTTGCTGCCAACGCTGCCCAAGCAAGCAGCATTGATAGCCGGCCCTGATAGAAGCGGCGCGACTAGTTGGAGGGACAGCAATCAATTCAAAACATGCCCCAAACCTCCTCGCACAGCACACCCATCTTGTCACTTTTGACTTGTGTGGAGGTCAAACATGCAAGACAATGTGCAGAGAGGTAAGCCTACCTATTTCTGCGCAGCAGCGACACCCCAGCAAATGGCATATCAGGCTGCGCACATGCGCACGTGAAGCTGCAGCAGAAGCAACCACAGCATCAGCTGCAGCAGTCCAGATATCAACACATACAAAGCACAATAGTTCACAGCGCAGCACACTGCCCAAGTGCGCTAGCCGATCCGGCTCTGCCAGCGCTCAACTGATAAACAAACACAGTGCACACAGCACAGTGCACAAATGATACACACATGCTGCGCAGGATGCACAGCATGACAAGGGATGATGCTACAGGGCGTCGCACAGCAGAGTGCAGGCCTGTACGGCAGTCTATGTACTTGAACGCCCGCTGGCCGCAGGCTGAAACACATCGTCTGTTGTTGATTGAATGCAGTGGGGCCTGGTAGCAGGCCTGACCAGACAACCTGCAGCTACCAGCCAGGCTGCATTCCCATCTGCTTTGTCAGCAGCGCAGCTGAGCTGCAAACCACCACTGCCTGTTGTTTGTTGAGCCGTCGACAGCACAAATTGGCATCTACAAGCATAATAGCAGCACATGCACAGAACACAGCACCCCAAGCGCTGCCAGATACAACTCATTGCCTGCACCCCACACGACGACACACCAACATACACACTTCACAGAGCGGTGGCACCATGGTAGGTGAAAAATGACGCCTGCTGAGTGGCATCCGACTCTTCTGCTGTTCTGCTGTAGCCGGCGTTGACGCCCAAAAGCCACCATATTGACGTGGCTTCAAAGCAATTCTACCTTCTGCTGCTGCTCCTGCTGATGCATTGCTGGCACTGCTGCAGCGACGCCTGCGCTGGCAACATCACATGTGCTGGCAGCTTGAAAGCATGACTCAGCAACAACCCTACGATTAGACCAGGCAGTCAGCAGAGGTTATGCTATACCAGCAAACGTCAAAATCTCATCTTCCAGCACCAAATGAGAACTCTCCACAGGCAACGACCTCTCCATAGTGGGATGGACAGAGCACATCAGGCGCCAAAGCGCCCCCACCACACAAGCCCTAACCAAGGAAGCAGAGCGCAGCTGTCAGAGCTGCATGTGCCGCCATCAATGCGACCCAGCAAAAAAACGCTGGTCAGCAATGCCTTGCATAGCGGAACTCTGGGTTGCATAAAAAGGGCCACGAGGTGGACGCTGCTCAACCCACATGCGCCAACTGGACGGCTGCCAGCACCAGCGGGGCCTGCTGCAAACTGCTGCTGCCAGGAAGCACGAGCACATGCAGCAGCTTAAGGCCGGCAGGCCATACTGTCACTGTGATCAAGTACTCAAATTGGAAGGTGCGCCAACATGGCACACTGCTGTGACACCCGGTGGCGCCCAAAAGACACTCACTACTACACTCGCTATGTGATGAAACACAGCGCATCACCACGAAACCCTCGCAGACTCAAACTGCTGCCAGGCGCTCCTGCTTTTGCTGCCAGCACTGTTAAGCTGCCAGCACTACTTCTACTAATCAGGTTAAGAAGTTCAAAACATAACGTAACATGATAACATGACATACCACATATCAAAATCGCTGCACACCTGCGACAGCGCACACGCACTCGCTGCATGTCTGAAAATCGCTGAGTCGGTCAATGTGCAGCAGGCTGTGCGTGTTGACCACAAACTACCTGCATGCTTGCTCAGAACCGCGCCAGGAGCACACTCAGGCAGCAGGGCGCAAACATCTCTACCCCCGGGGCCCGGGGGCCAGCAGAAGTGGCTGCTGCTGCCTCGGGGGGCTGTGCCATGAATTCCATGACATGCGTGCACACACCCTGTCGCAGCGCGCATGCCGCAACTGCTGGTGGCAGCTGCGAGATGCTGCTGCTGTGCTCAGCAGGGGCAAGCAACTAGGCTGCTGTTAGCAGCAGCTGCCGGTGGCTCAAAGATGTCAAGTGCTGCGCGCGCGCTGGCTGCATGTCAAGCCCGCTGGCGGTGAGAATCAGCTCCTTGAAGCGTGCTAAGTAGTCCTGCAAGTCACAACCAAGAAAAGAAAAGGTGCACCATTAATGCTAGCAGGAGGCAGCAGGTCTCTAGAGCCCAGCGACCTTCTCACAGCATATGCTGTGCAGAGCAATGCAGGGATACCCAGCCAGTACACGCAAAGCAGCTGTGCAGAAGTCACGTGTGGTGCCAACAAGCTGCCAGGCTGTCATGGCCACTGCTACTGCATGCATCGCATCCACACAGCCAACTGTGGCCTCTAGCTGCCAGTGCTGCTGACCCACAGCAACAACCTGCGTCACTTCAACCACACAAGCCCTGCTGAGCAGTCCAATGACAGCCACAGCCACACACACCTCCACGTCCAGCAAATGGACAAGCTTCAGGTCGTATGTCTCCCGTTTCCGGCTGTCAATCAAAACTGCAGGCAGCGCAATAGCGTAAGAAAGGGCCGTATGTGCACGAGGGACGAGGCACAGCTGTCAGAAAGTGCCCAGGCTTACCCTCATAGGCTTCCTGTATCTGTTGGAAGCGGCGTTTGGCCAACTCGTCCCCGCGATGCCTGTCCGGGTGCCATTGCTGTAGTACAAGTACAGACTCCGTGTAAGGATCTTGAGCCGAGTGCCAAGAGGCCACCAGGAGCGGCACACAGCCCACCACCCACCCTGGCGAGGCGCCTATACGCAGCTCTAATCTCGCAGGCTGGAGCTACCAGATTTACTCCAAGCACAGAATACAGAGTGGAGTTTTCCCGCGCCATCGCTGCCCCGTTGAAGGCTGGGAGACTCCAGCCTTGCTGCTGGCTTGTTCTGCGCCGAATGTTTGCTTGTTGTGTCTAATGGTTTCAAACCATGACGAGGTACAGCGACTTCATCTTGTTTGCGGCACGTAAGTGGCAGGCTATGTGAAAAGAGTGCTGCTTGTGTCATGAACTTGGTTTTCACGCTTGCAGGGTTCCGAAGACAAGTCTATGAAAGCGGTCCATGCACTCGCAAAAGCTTTTCAACTAAAACTTAGGTTGATTTCCTTGTCGCTGCCGAGTGGGTCATTCAAGCTGCTCGTACACCGGTTGCCGTGTCATCTGAGCGCAGGAACTACTTTCGTGCGATATCAACACCCTCTGGCAATCCTACACACCGTCCTGAAAACTAGATGGTAGGGGCAGCTGACCTCCTACTGCTTCTTGGCTACTGCCATTCGACGCCAGCTTGTGGCACCGTAGCTGGCACAGGGTTCCAAGTGCATGTGCAACATCTCATGTTTGGAAGGTTGCAAGCAAACGTGTGTTTCAACAGGAAACGCAGCGAATGCGACACTCAGAAGCTGAAGTGGGGCCCCTGCCACCATGGCTGTCTTGAACCACAGATCTCTGCTTCTCCTGCTCGCTGCTTTCTCAGTTTATAGGCCAAACACTATACTGCCTGCGACCTACAGCCGCGTTCAAACCGCATTGAATACTTTCAGAACAGACTACAGGCCTGTACAGCTGATCATCAGCCGCATTAGTACTGCGGTGCCTCAATCACAGCTTGGACGCAGTGCTGGCTTGCCGCTGCATGCGCCCTGCTCTGAACTCCACGGCTGCACCCGAGATGGCGACAGCGTTCCTCCCCTGCACTCGTGTCTGAAACACTACTTTGCTGGGTGACACCGCCCACATCTCCACCAGCAGCGTCTCCCCAGGAAACACATGCTTCGCGAAGCGCACCTACGCGTCCCAAGGTGTGCAGGAGACAGGCAGAAGCTGTCAGTGTGCGGCACATGTTCAAGCGCACGACAGAGCTGCTTCGAGAAGCTGCTCGTGGCAGCCGTCAGCCGCCTGCGCGCTCCACTCAGGCACGCCACGTGGTGCACCCTCGGCCTCACCAGCGCAGCAAGCTGATGCGCGGCACTCACTGACAACACCTAGCTACTACTACAGTTCACCCCGCGCATTGCATGACGCAGTCATGATGTTGCCGTTGCTACGCATCAGTGCGTGGCTTGCTCAATAAGCAGCTACCATACGCAAGACCTGCTCGTCACTCTGGACTGCACACGTTGCAAGCTGGTCACACCCACCGGAGGCTTCACACCACTGGTGCGCGCTGTCTCATCTGATATAACAGTTTTGGCGGATGCTGAAGACCAGGGTGCAGGCAAGCTGCACACGGTCAGTGCTGGACCAGTGTTTCACAGGCCCACCTTGATGTTGGCAATGCTGTCAGGCTGGTCTGCGCCGTACTCTGCCAGCAGCTGGCGCACGCTGACGCCCATGGTAGCCAGGCCGTGCAGGATGGGCAGCGGGTAGCCCACGCGGCTGCTTACCGATGGATCGATGTGCAGCGGGTTGTAGTCCCCAGACAGCCTGGGCAAAGCAGCATGCGAGCAGGACAAGCGAGCAGCAACCAACGTAGCAGATGTACCATCATGCGGCCTGGTTTTATGGTGTTTAATCGGGCATCTTGCAATCACCTGACGAGTCTACGCAAAAAAAGGCATACAGAGTGAGGGTTCAGAAGTAGCTGGTGGTCACCAGCGCGCCTGGAGTTACACATCAGCCCAGCAGGTTGTAGGCACCAGACAGCCTGGCGACTGCAGTTGCAGGCATGCAGAGGCGCCAGCGGTGGTGGGGCGGCGGCAGGGACGAGCTGGACACCAACCAGTAGGGTGTGACCGTTGGGCAGCCTGAGCACTGCAAGGCAATGACAGGCTGCAGCAACGGGCAGCACTGGCAGCATGCAATGCTGCAGCACGTTGCATGCAAGAAACACAGCACCATGCCCAGCAGCAGTCCTCTCCGCTGCTTTCTGCCTGCCCCTCCTGCCCCACCTGTACAGTGCTGCTTGGTCCTTGTGGGTTGCCACCTGCCTGACAACGTCGGGCGGCCTGTCGGGTGGTGCGTTGGCCGCCATTGCCGCAGGCGCACGGGGCAGCGGCTGCTTCACACCTTCAAAGCGGCCGCTGCCCAGCACAAAGGTGGTGAACTCGTTCACTGCCAGCTGCTTGCCTGTCTGCGTGTCTGCTGTGGTGGTGCGCAGCACTACCACCGCTCCCTTGCCTTTGTCTTGCACATCCAGCACCTGCAAGGCCAGCACACATGGTGTTGTAGGGGTGCTCAGCCGTACTTACAGCCAGGCCGACGGAAGGATACCCACACATTTTCCCAGGCGAAAGAGCACAATGGCACTAAGGCAGCTCTGACACGTCTCCCCCCTGTCATGCAGATATTGACGCTGCACAGCACCGCCTATCATTGTAAGGCGGGCGATTGCCTGCAGGACCATATCGCTTGACAACACCGCTGCCAGCAGCACGGCATGTTGCATACCCATCCGGTTGGTCATCCCTGCTGCCAGCATCGGCGCCACTGGCATGCAGCCACGTGCTAATCAGGTGCCGGCCACTGCATGGCACGCCTTGTGTGCTGATGTGGCGCAGCGGGCTGCTGCCGCACCTGCGCTGTTGTGATGACTGTTGCTGCTGTTGGCAGCGGCTCCTGCAGCTCAATGTACTGCTCGCCGTGCAGCGCCTTGCCCTGCAGCAGCAGCAGCACAGTGAGCGCACCAGTGTTGCGGGTTGCAGTCTTGCAAGCAACGCAGCCAGTGCATGCCCCACGCACGATGAGTGCACAAAAACCGTGCCTGCTAGAACATGCACAGATATCATGGCAGCTGCGCACTACATGTAGAATGCGGGTGGCTTGCAGGCCCACAGCTGACAGCTGACAAGGGGATGTACAGCGGTGCCTTCGCTCTGTCATTTATTGTGCAAGGTAAAGAGCTGTGCCGTTGCCCTGTCATATTTTGGGTGAGGTAAAGCGGTGCCCGTACCCTGTCATAGCTCGCGTGATGCACAATGGCGCCCTCACCCTGTCATAGTTTGGGATGTAGTGCTCCAGTGGCACAAACATGGCTACTGGATGTGCGGGGATGACGCCAAAGGTGGGCAGCGCTGCAAACCCCTCGTGACACTCGTACACATACCTGTGGATGCAGACAGATGTGGAGGTGAAGGGTCCGCAGCGAGCAGCTGCATGCTGAAGCGATCAACTGCATTGAGCGGGCATGTTGCCGTGTGGCAATGCGCTTCTGAAGCACTTGCTGCACGTTGTTGCGACCTGCTGCTGAACTCTTCCTGGATACCATGGCTTGCGCACTTCAGTACTACGCCTGCTCTCAGTGTAACCAGCAGCTGGTTGATATTTATATTTGAGCTGCCCCTGCATGGGTGCGCATGCGTTTGTGAGCTCACTTGAGGTCCCCCAGGCCGCATCCGAGGCCCAGTGCATAAAGACAAAGGTCCCTGCAAAGACAATGACACTCAATCAATGCGGCTGGCGCCACTTGAAAACATTCAGAGCCAGCTGCGGTATGCAATGGCGTGGAGAGCAGTGTGGAGGTAGCGCAGCATGGAAGCAGCACTGCTGCAGCGCACTCCGGCCAGGCCGGAGTCCCTGAGGGCCACCAGGCTGGTGGTGCATGGTGTGAACCCGCTGCTGTAGGCACCTTTCTGTATACTCGTGTGTGTAGCTCCCAAGTCGCTTCATCAGCAGCGCTTCCACTGGTTCCAGCTGCCTAGGAGGCATGGCTAACTGCTGCTGCTGATGATGATGTTGCTGCTGCTGCTGATGTAAAACTGAGATGCTGCAAGAACCTGGAAGCCAAGAAATCAACCAAGATATCAGGTAAACAGATCATACCACATTACAGACAATTGAAAACGTGTTTAATCGCTCCGGCATTGAAGCAGTGATCACATGACACCGGCAGTGGGTACATACCCGCAGCGGCAGAAGGGTTCTCCCGTAACATGAATTTGACACGCACGCCACGCGTACAAGGTGGCAAAAGCAACCAACAAAATTAATGAACTGTTATTTTTATCAATTTTTTCATCAATATTATAATCTTGGAGCACCCAAACACCAGGCCGCAATGTAACTTGCTTACATGTGCTGCGAAACTCCAAGATGTGATGTCACAGCTGCTCACGTAACGTCCAAGGACCTGAGTTCGCACGCTTGCAGCTTGCCTTCTTAATCTCTTGGCACATTTCAGTCGTTCAATTCATCATTGTTGACTCTGCATCGAGCACATTTGAACAGCCTGGCACTTAGCACAAGCCCAGTCCCACTGCGCCATCATCAGCACAGGACCGTGAGAGGCACGACAGTTCGTCCTTAGCCTTAGTACCGAAGCCTAGCCAAGATGTTGTGCATAGAGATAGGCTCGAACAACCCCTGCAGGTAGGTGACATGCAGAGATGGGCATCCTGTGTTTTCAACCGGCAGTATCCATGCGCAGCAGTGCTTGCAACACGATGTGCTAGCTAGCAGCTGCCGGGCCAGCCATATTGTTGAGCTTCAACATAAGCAACAGCATAGGACCTGCCAGGAGCCCATTAAGTCTGGGAATTCATGCTGAGCAGCAGTTTGCTGTGACAGCAAGATGAGCATGTGCCCCATGCACTCAGTGATGCCCTGAACAGCTGGGGGCATATCCTGTTTGCTGCTAGCCTGCCAAACTGAAGCGTTTTCTAGAGGCTTGCACTCGCTATTTGTCTGTGTAGTTGTCCATGTTGCTGGTGAACAGGTTGTCGCGTGCACTTGCAGAACATTGGAGTGGTTTGGCTGCCTCTTGAGTGCAGTTTGCTCACAACGACGCTGCACTCCCTACACCCCTGTGCACTCCTGCTTGTCCTGCAGGTGCAAGATCATTGGGCCCACGGTCGGCTTTGTGGTGGGCGCGCTCACAGCAGTCGTGGCATGGCCGCTGGGTGCGCTGGTGTACTGCTGCAACAGGCATGCAGGGAACCGCGCGTTCTCGACGCCAGTCAACACTTATGGCCAAGTGAAGAACGCTTTCCCCATTTGATGCCGCCATTCATTCATGTTTGTTTGGTGTCGTGGTGAATGATTCTGGGACGGCAGCCATAGCCTGTACAGCGTGCTGCAGCCAGCATGCAGTGGATGCGACTCGGTCTAGAACTGCTGCAGATTTGCAGCTGTTGTTACATGGAATGTATGGCCTGTCTGTGCGTGACGCGGCAAAGGCAGCGTCATGCGCAAGCAACGTGTCCATCTAAGAGTGGCGGCTGCTCTGCAAAGAGAGTCAGTCCTGCATACCTTCTTTTGCATGACATCATGTCCTCTAGACTCAAGTAATGGCTTGAACAGCCTGACTGATTCCTCGAATGACGAGGTGCTGGGCTAGGGTACAGTGCTGTCGTAACAGCTAGCAGCGTGCTGCGCTGCGCGACCTGATTTATAAGTAGTCCAATGTTGGTTTACATTGGCGCAGCAGGCTTGCCTCGGGGCTGCTGGGGATGTTGTTGCACAAATGTGCTGATGCACTTTTGGTTAGAAGCGGCTGCTGTTTGTTGGGAGTGCTGAAGGGGTGTCCTGCACGCTGAAGCTGATGCCAGCTGCACCCCATTGTCACATGTGTACATATGATGCATGTGCCGTCAAATATAGACCAGTATGGTCTGCTGAATGCAAGCTGGCGTTGCGGTCGGTGCTGTTGTAAGCCTGCTGGATGCAAGGGGTGCGGTGAGTGCAGCGTGCTTTTGGCACAATGGTGCAGAACATTCAAAGGTGCTATCTTCTTAGTTATTGGTCAACTTAATGGGCATGTACATATTCATCTCATCATTACAGGTTGGTTTCACTCAACAAGTTTTGGGTTTGTGCGCTGTTGTGTTGACGCGTCACCGCCATGCATGTGACATAACAGGACGCGCCGTACCGCTGCTGCTGGTGCGTAGCTGCGCCACTTGCTAGTCGTGCGAAGAAGGTGACTGTGAACAAGTGATGTCACTCATCCTGCCTCCAGACAGTGCACAGTCGCTCTTCTGGTTGGTCAGCACCAAACCGTCGAACATTTGGCAAGGAAGGGACCAGCAAATTCGCTACGACAACCAACCCCCGACTGACAAATTTGCATGCAGAAACAGAGCTTGCTTTCAATGCACTTGGGAATGGATGATGAGAAGCGCAGTCAGCCCGTGACTGTGTGCTAAATCCCGACGCAGCGCAACTTCGGCGAAACCTAGGCCTTTGCTTTGGGCAACGCACAGGCTGTGATAGGAGTGGTCGTCCTCGTAGTCACCTGTCCAAATATGACCAAAGCAACACGGTGGACTGTCAGACACTGGACCTGCTCGGCAGTGCCAGCAGCTGCAGGGGCGAGATCATCAGCGTGCAGCAGCTGCTGGACAATGGCGTGCCCCTTGATGCAGCCAGCCCAGCAGCTTTTGCCACATGCATGCAGCCTGCATGTCTGGGCAGCGGGAGATGGTGGAGTTGCCGCAGTATCGGCGCCAGGGGTAGCAACAGCAGGGCAGCCTCAGCACCGGCCAGGGCCCCAGTGTGCCTTGTCACCTTGCTGCAGCAGCGAGCGTTGGCCATGCCATCATCATTAGCACGATTGTGGCGCACTGTCACATTGAGCAGCACCTGCACCTGCAGCTATGGGGCCTGCTGCATGCAGTAGCTGCAGGAAGCCATGCAGACGCAACACAGCTGCTGCTGCTGCTGGACAGCAACCTTGCAGTAGAAGAGCACTTTGAGTCGGGGTACACCCCTGCAGGTGCAGGTGCAGCTTACAGCATTCAGAAGACATTCACAGACAGCACAGCTGCTGCAACAAGCTGGTGCAGTTGCCAAAACTGCGGCAGGCAAATCAGGCAAACAGCTTTGCACATTGCAGCAAGCGGCGGCTTTGCTGAAATGATAAGACTGCTGCTGCTGCTGTGGCCAGGTGGCTGGCTGAGACCAGGAGCATGAAAAGAGCAGCAGCAGCGGCTGGACCAGCAACAGCGTGGCATAGTAGCAGAGCGGCCTGCAACAGCAGTTGGTGGCGGTTGCCGCAGGCATGCAACGCTGTGCAGCAGAAGAGCGGCAGGCGACACAGCAGCTGGCCGTTGCTGTGGCTGACAAGCAGCCTGCGCTGAGCGCAGCCCAGCAGCTGAGGAGCATGGGGTTGAGGAGCGTGCTGCTGCTGGAGCAAGCTTGCAGCACAGTTCAGCAGCAAAGCAGCAGGCGGTTGAGCAGCAGCATGCATTTGCTGCAGCAGGCATGTGTACTGCATGGCCTCCAAGTTGCTGGTGCTGGTGCATGGCCTCCATTGCAGCAACGGCAGCATCAGTGCTGCTGCTGCTGCTGCTGCTGCTGCTGTCAGTACCTATGTGATCAGGGTTGTTGGTGCGGTGTGTAAGGGTGTGTGTGTGTGTGTCTGTTGGCAGAGAAGTGCTGCTTTGTGCACTGCACAACGTGCCAACTACGTTGGGTGCAGCAGCGGTTAAAACTCTCAGTGAGTCAGGTTGGTGAAGTGTTTGTGGCAGCCAGGTGTGTGATCTAGACATCGTTGACGTCTCCAAATACAGCTGCTGTTGCGCTGTGCTGGAGCACGTCCACAGCATACAGCATGCTGCAAGCACGCATTGCAATTGCTTATAGTACGTGTGGAGCTTCAGGCTTCCAGTGCCTGTTGTGTAAGCACAGCCCTTGATCCAGCTGTTGTTGGCTGTGCGGCCAGCAATGGTTTGCGCAGCTGCATCGCCAGCCGCATCTTGGTCCTCGTGGTTTATGCGTATTGATTAATTAATTGGTATAACAGCGGCAAAATGCTGTGCCCTTTCACAGTCTCTGATGGCATGAGCAATGTTTCGAGATGCCATGATGAACCCGTTCTTGTAATCATGCTGATCGCCGATGCTGTTGCTGCAACTAGGTAGTTGCCGCCTTCCTTCAAGGGGGGCAAGTTGCGCTGCCATTTGCAGCTGCAAGACGGGGCCTTAGCAGCACAGCAGCTGTCATGGTAGTTTGGTTATACACAGTCTGCTGTCCAGCTTGACAGTGGTGCTGCGACAACTTGCCCATCCATCAGTACACGGCACTTGAGCTTGGCAAGCAGCTCTTTTACATGTCACACACTGCCAGCAAGGACATCACACTGTACAAGCTTGCACTTCACGACTGTCTGCAGCCTGCACCACTTGCAGTGTTGCTCCATGTTCCACGCAACTTGCAGGCAACGTCACAGGTAATTCGACAGCATGAATAAGTGGCAGCCGTTCACAGCGTGACCGCTACTATACTTGCTCAGAGCCCATGCTCTGCAACAGCGTCCACTGCTATGAACATAACACAGCCGATGCCAAGCCTCGCACAATCAATCGCCACTCTGCATGCGACCACCAAGGACCAGGATGTTGCTTAGGACTGTGTGGCTGACAAGCTGGTCTGAAGCCCACAAGACCCCACCACTTTAGCACCCAAGTGACGTTGAAGGTCACAGCTGACAACTGCTTGTAAAACTGCCCTAGCGTAGCACTACCTGCCACGTTGCATGCTACCAACCTGCTGCCTACCAAGGCACTCAGGCCGAGACTGCTGCATCCTAGCAGCTCTCGAGCGCTCTGCAATCTGTAGTCATTGATACCACACTTTTTGTTGTGCACTCTGCAGACCAAGCAAGGGGCTTGCAGGCGACGCAGGCACGACGTGCGACTGCCATGCTGCGCTGCAAGTTCATGCTGCAGCAGTGCTGCAGCGCCTGCTGCTTGCTGATTTCCAAGCAGCAAGGCCCCGTGCAGCGTGCCATCACCTGCTGCATCGGCACCATGACTGCTTGCTCCTGCCCCTGCTGCCCCTGCTGCTGCCGCATTTCCACCTCCTCGTTGAAGCTTCTTATGTTGCTGCTGGTGCTGCCGCCCCCGCTGTTGGCAGTGCGGCCATGCTGACCTGTTTACGGATGCGGAGCGCCAGCAGCAGGTCTACGGGCTTGAGGGTCTGGCGGCCAGCATTGATGGCGCAGCGGTTGCTGTCCTCCAGCAGGCCCACCATGTACACCTCAGCAACCTCCTGCAGCGCCTGCATGGCTCGAGGGCTCAGCTCGAAACCCCTGCCAGGCGCAACTTCCTCGAGGGTGTCAGCCGCCAGGCGCGCAAATGCCAGTGGGTCTATGCTGAGCTCGGTTGGCTCGTGGCAGGGGCTGCTCGGCATATCAGGCACCTGCACCTGCGCGGGTCCTGCGCCCTGGCTGCGGCGGTCGGCACCAGAAGCTTGGATGCTACGTGCTGCGCTGGCTACTTGGATCTGGCGAGGCGTGCTGCCTGGCTGAGACTTGCGGCCGGGTGTCTTTGTTCTGACCATGTTCACAGCTGCAGGTATGTTCGCCGTCTTGGTGCGGAGGCCGAACTTGCGGGTGAATTATTGCTCGGGCACACATGACTCGTTTATGCAAGAAGAACATATAACATCGTAGAATTTGCATAACACAGCACGCATGCTGTGTCCGTGGTCGGTCGCACTCATCTGCCGTGCAATTATGGATTTTAAGCCTTTGAACGCAACGTACCACGAGCGGGGCTGGCCTATGTGTAACCTTTCTTTGGTGCCTGAGGATTGTGCACCAGCACAAATATCATCAAGCGCTGGCAGTCCCACGTGCTGCTGAGCTGAATCCTGCAGCAATTTCCCCTGCAAGTCACATTGGTGCTGCCTATCACAATGCACGAAGACATGTCGGGACTCCGAGTGCTAGTGCGTGTAACAAGTTATGGTGTGCCAGTCGGCAGGTAATGAACGGTGTACTGCTACATGCCCACATGTAATAGGACGAGTTTTAAAACGGCTCCTGGGCTCCATGTATGCAAAAAACTGCGCACCTCAAGCAATGTGGTTTGTTATGGTGATGGAGCGGCTGCACTGAAAATTTCGACACCTTGCAGTTAAAAGTATGTTAAATGATACAAATGCACAAGACGCGGATTGTCGTTCGCAGTACTGGAGCAGCCGCCACCTGGCTTCCGCTGCCGACACTGCAGACACTGCAGTGTGTGGGACGACCCAGCCATGCACAATGGTGGTAAGGCCATAACTGTAGTGTACACCAGCAAGAGAGGCTCTCAGCCTGACGCTGGCAACTGCTGCGTGACAGGAGCACCACAAGCTGGCTGGGTGCCACAAGTATGGCTGCAGGCAGCAATCCTAGTCAAACAATGAGCCGCCATCGCAAATTCCTGTGTGTAATATGGTCATCAGCAATCAGGCGAAGGGTCTACATGACATTCTGAAAACCCCCCCCCCCACACACACAAAGCCTGCGCTTCAGTCACCATGCTGACACAAAGCCCATCTTCCGGATCAAAAATTGACATTCTGTTGACAGCTGGTGAGTACAAGATCACATGTGTATAAAGATAATGTGCTGTTATGACATGACGTACTGCCTTGTTGGCTCAGCTGCACACCATGGCCCAGCATGCTTTAAGAATGCCCGCTACACTGACTTGATAACTTTACTTTGGCATACTGCCTTGTTGGCTCAGCAAGAACCATGGCGCAGCATGCCATCAAGGTGACCAGGTGATCCACAGTGTGCAAACAATGAAATCGCCACCTGCAGCAGCACATGCAATGCACGTTGCAGGACGCGGCCTGTTGAACCAACACTGCCCACGCCTGCATGCAGGTGCTTGCGCTTGCTTGTGCCTGAGGCTAAGAGACCGGCCATCAACTGTGCCACCAGCAGCGCATCTCTCAGCGCCGCAATCGACACCCCCCCCCCCCCGACATCAGCGTTACCCTGCACCCGCCAAGACACCAACATAACCAAAGCCCAACACAGGGATCACAGCCAGCCGTGCCGCCTACTTTTGCACCAGGCAGCGCAGCGCGGGGTTGTGCTGCAGCGCAGCCTCCACCTCAGCAGCAGAGGGCCTCAGGCTCAGCCGCACCTCGCCAGACTGCTGCACGCCGACGCCAAAGCCGCCAGCTGTGCTGCCGCCAGCGCCAGCCTTTGCCCCGCCGCCACCCAGCTTGGACGCCCCGCCAGCTAGCAGCCCCCTGCCACCGCCCAGCCCACCCAGGCCGCCCAGCCCGCCCCTGCCGCCTGCCCTGCCGGCCTTCAAACCGCCGCCGAGTCCGGCTATGCTGCCGCCGCCGCCGCCGGAGCCGGCAGCAGGGCTTCGCAGGATGTCCACCAACGCCATCTGTGACAGCAGCTCAGCCATGTGCTGCAGCTCCGCGCGCGAGCAGGCCGGCAGTGACAGCAGCTTGCAGACCTGCCTGTACTGCGCGTAGGCGTCGTCAAGCGCCACGGACAGCACAAACACCTGCCGGCTGCTGGGGCTGCTGCTGCCGCTCGCACTGCCGCCCAGCTTCTTGGCAGCACCCTTCTTGCTGCCGCTGCTGTGTGCAAGCGCGCTGCCGACGGCCTTCCAGAGGCTGCTAGACCCGGCAGCTGCTGCTGCTGTTGATGCCGGGGCAGTCCTGCCGCACTGCTGCTGCTTCTGCTGGCCGTCTGCCGCATCTGCAGGCACCTCGCGCGGCCTGCACAGCACTGACAGGGAGTACAGCAGCAGCTGCTGCTGGTTGGGCAGGGCGCGGATGCAGGAGGCGGCCTGCGCACCAAAGTGGCTGCTGCGCACGCTGGCGAGCCGCTGCAGCGCGCCAACCATCACGCGCGCTGTCACTGTGGGGTGCGCCGCAGATGCCGCAGATGCCGCCGCCGCTGCTGCTGCTGCTGTGGATGGGCTCGTGTCGTGCTGCTGCTGTTCCTGCTGTTGTCTGTGCAGGCGCTCCAGCTCATCCACTGCTGCCCTGCAGGCCTTCAGGGCATGCCGCAGGTCGCCGCTGCTGGTGCCGACGCTTCGTGCGCAGAGGTCCAGGGCCGCTGGCTCAAACAGCCTGCGGCACGGCGCGGACATTCAACACAGGGATGAGCACACGCAGTGCAGGGACAGCAAAATGCTGCTGAGCAAGAAAGCTACAAGAAGGGAGCAGGCAGGCAGTGCTGCCATGTCCTAGACCGCGTCAAGCGGGATCTGCTGGAGTTGTGCTCCTTGGGCAAGCACGCGCTACACGCTGACATGCATGCCCAAACGTGCGCAAGCATACAGATGTGCAAAGCCGATATATGCACACCCTCAAGCCACTCACTTGGCAGGGATCGCCTCCATGCACGCTGCCAGGATGCAGCCCAGCTGCTTGGTGGAGTAGGCGGGGAAGCACAGCAGCTGCGGGCTGGCCATACGCAGCTTGAGCTCCGGCAGAGCCCTCTCAGTGAGGTCTATGCTGTTGGCAATGCCAATCAGCAGCAGCCGCAGGCCTGGCTGCTGCGGCAGCAAGAACAGCTGCACTAGATCTGCGTGGCTCTTCTTGGCAAGGTTGTCGATCTCATCCAGAACGACGATGTGGCGCCTGCTGCTGCTGCAGCTCCTGCTGCTGGGAGTTTGGGCCTGTTGATCTTTGGCGGCGCTGCGCCTGCTGCCTGGCGTGCCTGTGGGAGCAGCATCGTTCTCATCGCGTCCCCTGCTGGCTTGCTGCTGCTTACTAGATGAACGGCTCGCCCGGTGGGATTTGGGTGCCGGCCTGCTGCTGCTGCTGGGAGGGCTTGGCGGCTTGCACAGACGCTCCACTAGCTGCTGGTAGGTGGTGACACCAGTGCTGCAGGCGGTGCTGCTGCTGCGATTGTTGATGTCAGCTGTTACGTCATCATCCAAGCAGGAAGAACTGCTGCTGGTACTGTTGCTGCTGCTGCTGCTGGACAACGGTGTGAAGTTGCTGGCGCCATCTGCGGAGGCAGCCACTTGTGTGTAGACCTCAGTTGCTGTGCTGATGGACATGCAGTTGACCCAAGTGATCGTGGCAGCATCTGGCTGACAGTGTAGCAGCTGCTGCAGCACCTTGCGCACGGTGTGGCTCTTGCCTGCACAAGGTGTGACACAAGCATGTTGTTTGAGCTGCTGGATTGATGGGTCTAGGTGCCAGGCGTGGTGTGCAGACAGTGCACAAGCAGTGCCTTACGCAGCTGAGGGCGAGACAGCATACGCTGCATGCAGCATGCACATTGCTGTTGGTCAAGGACTACGGCAACAATCATATGCTGTTGATACTTTTGTCGCTCACCAGTGCCAGGAAGGCCGCTGACGTAGACAGACTTGCCGCTGCTGCCGATTGAAAAGCTGGTGACAAGGTCCTCAAGCTGCTTGCTCTGCTTCTCCCTGCCGATCGGGGCGTCGTCTGCGCCTGCTGGTGGCTGCCTTAACAAGCTGCGTGCCTTGGAAAAGACAAAACTGACATCCAGGGGCTTGGGTGCTGCTGGGTCCTGTTCAAGCTCCAGGCAGCGCTGCTTCTTGGCCGCTGGCGACTTGAGGCCATCTACAACGTGTTTTTGGTTGGCTACGATGTTTTCGATCGAGCAGAGGACACCAGGCTTGCTGTCGACTGGCCGGTCCAAGCATACGGTGATGCAGCCCGGCTGCAGCGAAGCTGCCCGCTTGCCCATGCTTGATAGCTTTGAATACTATATAATAATATACAGTACTACCTTAGAAGCTGTGAAGAGGCCGAGTGCGCGCACTCTGATGGATGTTGGGGCTGTTGCGCTGGTTTGTAATGCAGGAGGGCACTGTACATATGGCATTTATATCACTGATTATAATGGACCAACAGGGCTTTGAGCAAATTTAGGGACTTCTTGAAATGGGTCGAATTTGTGTTACATTTTGAAAGTGTTTGAAATGTATCGTATGATGACGTCGCAGATTGCTCTGACAACTGTGCTATAGTAATTAAACGCAATATGTCATCGTGAACTCGTGTAATCGTTGTGGTGGGGGATGCCATTCGAGCCAGATGAATTTGTTGCTGATGAGTTGCGGTACCCGCTCCCCCTGTCAAGGGTTTTGATAAACTTTGCCATATCCGCGATGCAGCTGCTGAAAGAGATCTGAGCATTGACAGATGCTGCTGCTAGCGCCCGTCTGAGTATGCGCTAGTGCTGGTGGCAGCTTTGGGCAGGGAACAAATGCCGAATAGACCTGTAAAGAGTTGCAGGAATACATATATTGCAGAGCACAATGCAGCAAATGCGGCACTCACATGCTGAAGACCTGCACAGTGTCTGTAGTGCACAGATTTTGAGACCCAAGTCAAGTGGCCTGTGTTGTTGTGTTGTAATGCTGGAACCACACAAGGCACGTTGCATCAAGACGCAGCATGCATTGCTCCTCTGTGAAAGCAGCCATAGCAACAGGCTGCAATGCTGACAAAGCAACAACCAAGTAGACCCGCCCTAGGACGAGCAACAGGCCTGATGCAGGACACAAATCGCTTGCGAGACCGCCAACTTGTGCTGTATAGCCCACAGCATCCGCGTAAGCATGCTCTGACAGCAATTAGCTGCTGTCGCTGCATTTGACCTTTGTGGGCTCCTAATTCGCTGTCACGCCTGCCTGCTGCCGCGCCCAGCTGCTCCTACTGCCCGGAAATGTAGCCCCACAGGCCTCCTGAACCCTTTTGCGCTGCTGCTGCCGCAGAATCGCTTTCTAGCTTCCTGTATCGCGCGAGCTCACGCTCCAGCTCCCCCAGTCCCCCCAGCCGCTCAGTGAGCTCAGCCAGCTGCGCCTCCAGCTTCAGCGTCTTGGCCTGCTCAGCTGACAGCAGCTGGCGCGAGTCCTGAGCAGCCTGCGCAGTGAAATGACACACAGGTGGCGCACAGTGACAGCGTAGGTGTGTCACCAGCAGTCATGTTGCTCAAGGTGCAGCCTAAAGGTGCAGACTGACACGAGTCTGCTGGCGACACCCTGGTGTAAGAACTGGCTCCTCTGTAGCAGAACCAACTAGTCACGGCAGCCACCAAGAGCGCTGATGCACCGCAACTATCCTCAAACAATGCAAGCGGCTGTGCACTGGCCGCAGCTGTGATCAACCATTGGGGAGTAGTGGCGCTCGCACACGGCGCTGCACAAACCTTCTCTGCTGCTGCGGCCTGCGCCTGCACTGCCGCCAGCTGCCTGCTGAGCATGTTGATCTGCACCGCTGCCTCCTCCTTGGCGGCATCTGCCGCGCCTGCCACCAGCTCCAGCTCCTGGCGTGCTGCTGCCAGGTCACGCTTGAGCTGCTCACGCGCCAGTGCCAAGTCGCGCAGCAGGTTCTTCTCCTGGCCCTGGGTCTGCAGCAGGCGCGCAGGACACGCACAAAACTTGGCATGCAGCACAAAGCCAGCACACATGGCTGAGACAACACAGTCAACACGTAGCACAGGCTTGCCCGACAGCTGGGCTTGAAAGCAACAGCAGCTGCACGACAAATGTACATGCAGGAGCAGGGTCTGCTGCTGTGTTTGTTGAATACAAGTAGCTTCACGAAGCAACAAGAAACACAGGTTTGCTCCTCACCATTGGCACCCCGCCATTCTGCCGTGGATGACTGCCATTGCCAGCTGCAGCTGCTGCCTCCTGAGCTTCCAGCTGCTGCTGCTGCTGCTGCTGCTGCTGCTGCTGCTGCAACTGCTGCTGCTCCTGCTCCTCAGCTGCCTGCTGCTGCTGCAAGTGCTCGTCTTGCTGCTTTTGCTGCTGTGGGGTGGCCGGGTTCCTTTGCTGCTGCTGTTTCTGCTGCTTCACTGGCGATCGCACATGCTGCTCATAGCCCGGCAGCTTGTACACACTGACTGCGTTGTGGTACTTGCCGTTGTAGCCGCCAAAGGCCACGAGCAGGTTGAGCTCAGGCGTGTGCCTACAGCAGCAGCAGCAGCAGCAGCAGCAGCAGCAGCAGCAGCAGCAGTGCTTGGGTGAGCAATGCAGGAAGTGAGCTGGTATTTTTAACCAAGGTTTATTGATGAGCAACAGTGTCCTGCTTGTTTGCAACTGCATGTGAAGTCCATGCAAACGCACTGGCCGTCAAACCTTGCATGGCTAAAAGTCTCCATCAAGCTTGGCTCACATGCCGGCACACACATGCGCAACAAGTTGGGTGCCAGTGTCACTGCCACTCACAGCAGGCTAATGCCCTCGCTGGACAGTGGCGAGCCGGGTGGCACGCTGCAGACCTTCTTCCAAGACACACTGCCAGCTGGCAGCTCAGTCAAGTCAGCCACCAGCATGTCAGTGCAACCTGCAGCCGCAGCCGCAGCAGCAGCAGGCATCATGCACAGTATCAGCGACTGCACAACAGCAACATAACAGCCAGGAGCAGCAGCAGGCACATCACAGCAGTCTCACTGCTCCTGGGGCTACTGCCCAACACAGTCTGCATGCAAAAGCATGCCGTGCTGGCCACAGGTCATAATGGCATCATTTCCGTATCAGTATCATTGCGGCCATGCCAAAGGCATCCTGACTCATGATTCATCAGGTACCACTGCCAGAATGCAGGGCACCGGGTGCCGGCACATGCCCAGCCAACCTCCCAACCCTTGACGTCTGTGGTGCCTAAGTCTTTAAAATGCTCGCACATACCGCAATCCCCCAATCCAATCAGCAGGCTGCACAGCAGTTGGCAGCCGACGCATACCGGCACATTGGCGTGGGCCCACCCAGACCTCAAGCCAGGCCTGCTGCCTCACCCTTCACGTTGTTGCCCCCGCCCAGGATGTACCAGTAGTCGCCGACCAGTGCCCCGCTGTGGCCTGCACGCGGCGTGGGTGCCGGCCCGTGCAGGTCAGGCTTGGACCATGCGCCGCGCCCCAGGTCGAGCTGCCACAGGTCGTTGAAGCAGCTGGCGATGGAGCCACCTGCAGTCCGGTCGCGCAGCGGCATGTTCCGGGCTTGATCGAAACAAGGATGGTGGATGCCGATGTTGCTTTGCTATGGTTCCAGGTTTGAGTGCCAGCTGCGACAGTTCATCGAGGCAGCTGGCAATGCAAAGGCTTGTGCTGCGTGCAGGTCGTTGCGCAGTGGCGTGAAAACAGTAGCAGAGGAACAGGGCACATCCTACTGTGTGTATGATGTGCATCAAGCTACCACAGTGTGCTTGTAGGTGAATGCATGCCAAGCGATGTGTACAAGCATGTGTAACCCAACCACAAGCAGGCATTGCCACTGACAGCAGCGCGCGGCAACTTGCATGAACCCACCTCCAAACACCAGCATGGTGTCATTTACGATCGTGGCAACATGCCCACTGCGGGATGTGGGCTGAGCTTTGCTGCTGACCTGCAGCTCACTCCAGGACAGATCCTGCAAGCGTGCAGAGCGGGAGGCGGCAGCGGCAGCAACAGCAGCGGCAGCCAGCAGTGCAACTGTCCTCAGCAACTGCACAGCCACTAATGCTGTGCCTGGCAAAACAGCAGACCACGCGAGCAGTGGATGTGTGAACCCCTGTGTGTTGAAACTGTTGTACCTGCAGGTCCAGCACACACACTGCGCAGTAGATAGCTGTAGCTGTCCTGTATGCTGCGGCATGACCGACACAAACCCAGTCTATTGCCCGTTTGGAACATTGAAGCTTGGCTGTGCCCTCACCTGCAGGTCCAGCTATTTACTCTTGCCAGAAACAGTGTAATCAACTAGTTGAATTTTTTTTGTGCCCTCACCTGCAGGTCCAGCACGTGCACAGTCCCCAGCGGCCGCCTGTGGCTGTCTTCTCCGCCATACACCACCACCTTGTCGCCGCTGGCGAGCAGGCATGCCTGGGGGGCAATACAGCAGCAGCAGAAACAGCAATCAACGAACGGGGACTGAGAGGCAGAAATGGATTGACAGCAGGAACAAGCCATAAAATGCGATTTGCTTCGCTGGCACTGCCAGTTCAAGGCGGCTTCTGCTGCTGTCTCAGCGGGAACTCGGCTTGCTGTAACACGCTGCACACCTGCTACGACTGCAGTATGACGTTCTTTGGCCGCGTCCGCCACCCCGCCTTGCAGTAAACACTGCTGAATCAGGCGTCAAAGTCGCTCCTGCCAATAGAATCCACACAGATGCGCTGCTGTCATGGTCATGGGGTTCTTCACCTGCATGCGCTGCTTCACAGATGACGTTGAAAGTGCACAGCCTTGCTGCTGCTCACCGTGTGGCCTCCCCTGGCACAGGGCACATCGCCGCTGGTGGGCAGCGCACTCCAGCGCAGCGTTGCCAAGTCAACCAGCCACACACTGATGGGTGGCAGGCTCTGGCCCTTCTTCAACTACAGGCAGCATGCACGACCACGCCACGCAACAATGTTCACTGGGTTTTGGCGGCGGCCAGGCATGGCAGGATGCAGGTGAAGCAGCATGTAACTGCACGCTGCATGCGGGGGAAAGGCAGCAGGCAGGCTGGGCAGCTGTCTTGAAGCCATGGCGGGAGTGTCTGTGCCGCCAACCAGCAGTCAGGCCAGCAATGCTCTGTGCTTCCTGCTTCTGCAAATCATGGCTCTGTTGCCGTCATCTAAACCAAAGCTGGAGTGCTGCTGTCCATGCTCACCTTGCCCACTTTCATGTGGCCGCCCAGCACCAGCAGCTTGTCCTGGAAGGGCGTTACAGACCAGCCAGCAGACGCAGGCGGCCCGGCCTGCGCCAGCAGCGCTGCACCCTCCTCCTCGCCACCCTCTGCTGCATCCTGCTGCTGCTGCTCTGCTGCTGGCGCTGTCCACTGCAGCCTGTTGAGGTTGTACACCCACAGGTCCTGCAAGTAACGCCCTCCTGCATATGACCAGGAGCAGGACGAAGCAAGGCAGATGCAACACAAAACGCTGGCGGTGGCGTCGGCCAACCACAGTATGAGCAGGTGGACGGTAGAGGTCTAGGCACTTGGCAGCAACTGCAGGCACTCTTGCCAGTGACGTTGCCAGTACCAACAGCTGGCACTGTGACGCCTCCGCCCACCACTATCCTCCATTGAAGACATGCAGCTGCCCATGCTGCTGCCATATCTGGCACATTCCCTGCAGGGAGACCCCCTGCACTGCGTGGCATCCATCATCATGCTGCCCGGTCTCAGTCACATGCAGACAAAGCTGCACAGCGCGCACCATAATGACCTCCCAGCACAAACAGCTGAGAGCCAAGCAGCGCAGCTCCCTGCTCATAGCGTGGGATGGGCTTCTTGGCATCGTCCTGCTGGATCACCACCCAGGTGCCCTCTTGGAACACGCTGCTGATGGAGACACCAGCGTCGTCTGGCGCTGCTCCTGATGCTGCGCCTGCCGCGCCTGGCCGTGGCTGTTCTGGCATACGAGTCCACCACTCAGGCTGCACATTGCAACGCAAGGGGGTAACAGGGCATATCATGCACATGACACACGATGAGAAGACGGAAGCACAGCATGCGATGGTTCCTGCAGCGAGAACAGGTGGTACTGGTGCCTACCAATTGGTACCCTGCCCTAACCTCGCTGCTCTTCATGCTGACCGCCATGCAGCTGCTGTGCTACCTGCAAGTTTGCTGCCTGACTGGCTGGCCTGGTTGGCCTGCATGCTTGAGCACCCTGCTGCAGGTGCTAGCAACGCACCGCTATCAGCTGCAGTAACCAGCCGTATGTCCATGTTGCCCACCTGCTCCTCATCCAGTGTACGCACGTACAGGCGCATTGCTTCCATCTGCGGCATGCTGCCCAGCTGGCTCCAGCTCTGCCACTTGGCTGACTCGACCACGTTCCAGCCCCACGGCTTGCCGTCTGTGCAGGGCCCTTTGCTTGCCTGGCTGTGCAGCGCATAGAACAACAGGCGTACCTCGTCGCTGAAAGCGGTCTCTGCAGTTCAATCCAGTCGGGTACAGGGCAGAGCAGCCGAAGGTCAAGAGAGCAAATGTTGTGTCCATGGTCCATGCTCAGCGGTGGGCAACTGCTGATTGTCTGGTGCGGTACCACATGTACTTGGTCTTAGATTCTTGAGGCCGTTGATCCGAAGTTCAGCTTTCCCCAGATATATCTGCAGGGCTGTCTGGTGCTGAAGGCTAGCCGATGCTAAGTGAGCTGCGCTCAACAGATCCTGCAAGCAGACGAGACATGTCATATGGCGTGCTCACCTGGCGTGTTGGCCACAAACTCAGCAGCAGCATTGAAGCGGTCTGGGTAGGGAATCTGACATGCTGCTCCCCCCGAGCTCTGATTGTGAGGTGTCTACATGAGGCATGTGATGGCGTGTAAAGCGCCAACAGGGGCAGAAAGCAGCAGTGGCCTGCTTGACACTTGCAGGACAAGCAGGCTCCTCTAGCGCGAAAACCAGGCACTAACACGCTTAAACATGGCCCTATGGGTGTTGAACACATGAGAACAACTCCCTAAGCTGCGATCATGTCGTGATGCTGCTGCACACTGTGACAGAGGTGAGGGACAGCAGTGCAGTGGCTAAAGAATTGCCTGCTGCTGCCAAGATTCACATAAATTGTTACTATTATCTTATTGCAAACCGTGCAGAGGCGTTTGCCCGCCCGAAGCTTACTTCAGTCATGATGCTCGCAGCTCCCTCCCAACCTGAACAGCAGCGTGCTTCACCCACGTTTCTATGACCAGTTAGATACGATGCACATCATGCTGAACACACCAGTTGTAAAAAGCATGTAAACCAGTAAAACGGTTAGCGGCCCGGCGCATGGCAACGTTGTCAAAATGCTTCAATCACCTCTAAAGTTTTATACAACATCAGCGTTTTTGTGTAACGGCAAAGTCGCTATCGTGTCCGCTTCCAGAACCCGTGTCAACTGACGCTACGGTACTGTTGGCAAATCATCGTGTAAAGACTTGCAGGGTACCAAACGTTGCATAGAACGATGTGGCGCTTATGTGGATCGCAAACCTTGCGACCATGGCTCAACTGTCTTGCGGCACGGGTATCTGCCTGTCAAGTTGCTGTGCTACTCACCGTAGACCCAGATTCACTCGCACCTTTGCATGCTATCAGTAACGCTTGTTAGCTGCTTCGCTCAGTTGCGTGTCTATGAGGCACTGCTGCGTGCTGCCTTGCCAAAATTGAGCACCCTTGCCTGCTGGCCAGCAATGCCCATAACTGTTTACTATATTACCATAGTAGGGCCACCAGCCCACCCACTAAGGAGCCAAACAAGGCTCATGGGGTCCAAGCATCAAAATCTCAACTTTATAGCCAGCTGTGCAGCGATCATGGTCTGCTGGGCTTGCATAGCAACATGGACAGCTGCTGCACCGCACAGGACGTGTATTCATTTAATCCCCGGCCAAACCAACAAGCTGCATGCAGCTGGCCAGCCGCAGCCAGCTGGTAACAACTGAACACTGCCCGACGCATAAGCTATGACTCCTCTGTTGCGCAGTCCTGCTTGTCGGCCTCAAGGCAACGAGAAATGACACGGCACTAGCATGCAGAACACTGTAACACCCACCCGCCTCCTCCACACGCACGCGGGTGACTCTGCTTTGCTGTACCGTTAGAGTGCTGCTCCTTGTTACATGCAAGCACTGCTGAGCATCCATTGTTGAACACGGCTGGCTGGCCCTGCAGCATGCTGATGACAAGTAGACTGCAGCACGTCCAGTTGCAGGAGCCAAGGACAACATCCTTCTGCGTTCAGGCATGCAGGGTGCGATACCTGTATGCATGGCCCAGCCTAAGCAAAGCCGATGAACTCGGACACCCTCCAATTTGAGGAGCATCACCCCATCACACACCACAACACTTTCTAATGATAATGATGATCATCATCATAATGTTACCCATTCAAGCCATAGCATCAACGCCATCAGCCACGTGCACGCTCCCCACCGCTCCCCACCGAGCCTATTGATGATGACGAAGCCACAGCAGCACTGCGCTCAGACTTGAACCCTTGCACGTGTGCACGACATCAGGCAGCCACAGTGCCCTGCCTTGCTGCCAGCCAGAGCTAGCAGCTGTCTGACAGCACTCACAAGTTGGCACAATGCCCTCAACCAACATAACAACAGGTGTACCTGGCTCAGCACAACACGCCATCAGGGCAAGTATGGCACCCCATACATGCAAAAGGAACAGACGCACAATCTTACGCTGCGCGCTGCAGCAAGCATCCCTGGCTGCCCTACCCCGGCGGCGCAGCCCTGAACCCGCCTGTCACCAGATGGCAGCGCCGTCACCATCAAGCACCCACTGCCCTACCACCAAACCGCCCGCACTGTCACCACAAATCGTCCAGCCCAAACCAAATCGTCCAGCCCAAACAGAAAATGCATGTGTCATCATCACCAGCATGTGTATCACCATCACGCAATAAAGCCAGGCAACAACACCATTGACCCGCGCCCCACTGGAGCATACGACATAAGGAAGAGGGAGCACCACTCCATTGTGTTTGCACCTGATAAGCACATCCCCAGCGTGTACAAGACAACCAGCAACAAGCCCTGCAACCAACTGACATGCTCCCATTATAAGCATATGGCATGTGTCAAACAACAAGCCACACGTAATCAGCAGTCTCTTGCTCGCATAACAGTGGCTCTCAACAAGGACTTGTCCACACCACGATTGCGCTCAACAGCAGTCGTGCTGTGCATGCAACATTCAATGTTGACGCATCCCCGTCTTCCCGCAAAATCCAAGCCAACAACAGCAGTTGATTTTCAACTGTTTGCTTTGTGGTGACATGTGACAGTCACAAGCAAGATAGGTTCAAAACAACACAGCAACAAGAAGCCTGACCACAACTTCCGCCTCCTTGTTCTGATGACGCGGTTGTGTGCAACATCAACAGCACCCCACTTCATAAGGACCTATGGTCGAGCCTGCAGCAGCCGACACGTGCCACAACCCCAGCGCGACACACGTCCTGCAGCAGCAGACAAGTGCCACAACCCCAGCGCGACACACTCCCTGCTGCCTCAGTACTTGCAGCCGTCGGCAGCTGTTTGCCGACAGCGCACCACAGCACCTCGCAGCCGCGCAGCACACAGACGGACGCCCAGCAGCCGTGCGCCCCTCACCCCTCACAGTAGTCGCTGATCACGCCATCTGCATACGCGTTGAACATCTGCGTCTCACTGAATGCACGCATGAAGGGCCGATCCTTGGCAGGGAGGCTGTCGATGAGGGCGTCACGCATGAATATGCCCGTGCGCTTGCTCATGCCCACGTTCACGATGGTGTGCAGCCGCAGGTCGCCGCACAGCCGGGACGTGTAGTCGTGCGCAACGGCCAGGAAGCGCCCCGCAGCCTCCTCCTCGTCAGGCGTTATGACATGCACGGGGCGCTCGACCGCCAGGGGTGCCGCCCCGCACAGCGCTGCATGGTGCGGCGCCAGCGCCTGCATCAGCTGCCGCGAGTTGGGCAGGCTGGGGAAGGAGGCGTTCTTGATGGCGTTCTTGTACACGTTGACGCGCAGCAGGCCATGGCACCTGCGGGGTTCCAAGTTGCAGGAGGATCATCCGGCACGTGGTGAGCACGCAGCATGCAGCAACAAGATTCAAGAAACATCAGTATGCATGGCAGCGGAGCAGCATGACGATGGCAGTTGACGCAGACCGCCGGCGTACATGCCGACCCGCCCACCCACCAGACACGCATGCTTGGAGTGCACCTCGCTGCATGCGCTGCAGAGGTAGGAGGCATTGCTGGCTCTGCGCCGCTGCCCACCTGCTCGCCACTGCCGCCGTCTTGTATTGCACCCCCAGCACAAACGGCACGGGCGCCTCCAGGAACGCCAGCATGCTGTCCGGCGTGACAGGCAGCATCAGGCTGTGCCACGCAAACGGCCGCAGCAGCGGCACCAGCGCCAGCACGACTGCGGCCAGCGTGCCGATGTGTGGGCAGAACACCACCAGCTGCTTCTCCAGCAGCACGGCGTTGAGCAGCGTGACGATGTTGTCCAGCGACAGCGACCTGCAGGACCGCAGGACAAGCCCAGCATGTTGCAGGAAGCAGGCCCAGAAGGAGTAGATAGCAGTTGTATGAAAAAAAAGCCTTGGTAACACAAGATCGGCCTTCTTGCCTTCTCATCAAGGTACAGGCACGGTGCTGTTCTTGCTGCAGCTGAATAGGTTGCTGTGCAGGAAGCGTGTGCTGCATGCAGGTTACCAGACACCCTTGCACTGCAGTCGTCACGACCACTGCTTGCATCACTGGCAGCTGCAGTTGCACTGCCAGCCCCAAGCAGTGAGCAGCGTGATGACTCGCCACCACGCACCTGCACAGTGCCGCGACCGTCCACAGCTGCAGCTGCTGCGCGCACTCCACGTCAGCCATGCGCAGCACGTCCTGCTGCAGCTGCGACCTGCCAGGCGGCACGTACTGCTGCTCAGGCAACGCGCGGTCAAACTCCAGGCGGTACAGGTCGCCCAGCGAGAGGCGGTACATCTCACCTGCAGCGGCGGCATCAACAACAACATCAGCAGCAGGTGCCAGCGGCAACAGCACGAGTCATCGACTTCGCAAAGGAGAACGTGGCACCTGTCCCATGGTGCTCGGTCCATTGCAGGCAGAGCATCAACCAAGCATAAGCAGTGCAGCTGCTCGCATGCCATGCAGCGGCAGCAAAGTGAAGCGTGCATATCCTGCAAGCACATGCCCAACAGGGCTAGTTCACGGCTGCCGATGTCTGCTGCTGCTGCTGACCTGGCAGTGGCACGGGGCTGCTGCGGTATGCTGCCAGCAGTGAGGTGCTGTCTGCCTGCACCAGGTGCGTGATGGTCCTGCACAGATCCGCGCTCAACTCCCCACTCCTGCAAGCAAGCAAGCAAGCAAGCAAGCAAGCAAGCAAGCAAGCAGGCCACCCAGCGAGCGCGCCAGCGCAGGAGAGCACAAGTTGAAGTCAGAGCAACTTATACCCGGCCATGCAACAATTATAGAGGCACTCCAAGCGCTGCCTGAGGTGCAGAACAGACAGGTGCAAGCGGGCTTCAAGGCATGCAGTCCCCTGCTGTAGTGCACACTAGGATGTGCCAATCACACTGTCGATGCAGCAGACAAGGTGTTTACTCACAGCAGCCGCTGGCATGCCAAGCGCGTGCTGCTGCGCATGCAGCACTGCCACGTGTGAGCAGGGGCAGCGCACCTGCGCATCGCCACGTCAGCCAACAGGTCCTTGCTCGACCTGCGCGTCCCTGCAGGCGTCATGCTCACGCGCGGCGACTCGACAGCCTGCGCCTGCTGCCGCACGCTGCCTGCAGCAACATCTCCCGCAATTGCATCACCCATTGCAGCGCTGCCGTTCGCTTCCAACGCAGAAGCTGCAACCGAGTCTGGCAGCTTCGCACTGCTTGCAGGAGAGGGGCAGGCCACAGCAGTCCAGCTGGGCAGATCGCCGACCCCGCTGCTGCTCTTTGCCTCGCTGTTCCGCTGCTGCGTGCCATGTGCTGCTGCAGCAAACGCGCTAGCGGCTCGAGGCTTTGCCAAGGCGGTTGCATCCCCGGCTTGCTGCTCTGGTTGCTGCTGGCTGGCCTGGGCTGAGGACACCACGGGGTCGTGCTGCTGCTGCTGCTGCTGCTCCTGGGGCTCCTCAGGCTGCAGCAGCAGCACAGCGCCAGCAGCGCCTGCTGTTGCAGCGGCTGCCGCCTGCTCGCCTTCTGCCTGCTCAAGCACATCCAAAGCCGAGTGGAAGCTGCTGGCACTCGTTGTGCGCACGCGCAGGCGCAGATCGCTGCCGCTGCCGCTGTTGCTGTCGCCGCCGCCGCAGCCACCACTGCTGCTCCTGACAAAGCTGCACAGGGGTCGCAGGCCGTCAGCCAGCAGCTCCTCACCACCAACAGCGAGGCTCGGCCTGCTGGCTCCGTCTGTGTCTGCTGAAGGCAATGACTGTTGGGTGACAGTTGCTGCTGCTGCTTGCACAGAATGGTTGGTGGTTGTCACCTGTTTGTCACTGGGCCTGCCACTGCTGCGGCTGCCATCTGCTTCAGCAGCATCGGACCTGCTGGCTCCGTCTGTGTCTGCTGATGGCAATGACTGCTGGGTCACGATTTCTGTTGCTGCTTGCACAATATGGTTGGTGGGCGTCGCCTGGTGGTCACTGGGGCTGTCATTGCTGCGGCTGCCATCTGCTTCAGCAGCATCGCAAACAGCAGACGCATCACTGCTAGATGCTCCAGGTGTTTCGCTGCTGTGGGTGCCTTGAGTCAGCTGCTGCGGCTGCTGGTGAGGCAGCGCACCTTCAGCCAGAGAACCAGCAGGTAACACGTCAGGCTGCCCCGACTGCTGCAGCTCCAGAGCCTCGCCCCCAGTGTCCCCTTCCAACGGCCCCCCTCTCTGGCTGCTGCCGGCGTCACTGCTGCTGCTGACATCGTCACCACCCGCCGCCTGCTGCTGCTGCTGCTGCTGCGGCTGCTGCTGCTCCCTCGGCAGCGCCATGTTGGTGGCGGAGCTCCTGCTTGACTTGCGCAGGAAGCCCACCAGGCTGCCGCTGCTGCGCTGCGCGGAGGCCTGCTGCTGCTGCTGGTCTGCTGGCAGGGAGGTCCTGGGCGCCCACACCTCCCACATGCGCTGCACCATGGAGGCCTGCACGGCAGCAGCCGGGGCAGGCCGGGGCGGGCAGGCAGGCAGGCAGGCAGGCAGGTGAACACGGCTGAGGCAGGCAGGCAGGCAGGCGGGTGAACACGGCTGAGGCAGGCAGGCAGGCAGGCAGGCAGGCAGGCAGGCAGGCAGGCAGGCAGGCAGGCAGGCAGGTGAACACGGCTGAGCAGGCAGGTAGGCAGGCAGGTGAACATGGCTGAGGCAGGCGGGTAGGCAGGCATGCAGGCAGGCAGGCAGGCAGGCAGGCAGGCAGGCGGGTGAACACGGCTGAGGCAGGCAGGCAGGCAGGCAGGCAGGCAGGCAGGCAGGCAGGCAGGTGAACACGGCTGAGGCAGGCAGGTAGGCAGGCAGGTGAACACGGCTGAGGCAGGCGGGTAGGCAGGCAGGCAGGCAGGCAGGCAGGTGAACACGGCTAAGGCAGGCGGATAGGCAGGCAGGCAGGCAGGCAGGCAGGTGAACACGGCTGAGGCAGGCAGGTAGGCAGGTAAAGAAGACTGAAAAGGCAGGCAGGCAGGCAGGTAAACAAGCTTGAGGCGGGCCGGCAGGCAGGCAGATGAACACGGCTGAGGCAGGCAGGCAGGCAGGCAGGCAGGCAGGCAGGCAGGCAGGCAGGTGAACACGGCTGAGGCAGGCAGGCAGGCAGGCAGGCAGGCAGGCAGGCAGGCAGGCAGGCAGGCAGGCAGGCAGGCAGGCAGGCAGGAAGGAGAACACGGCTGAGGCAGGCGGGTAGGCAGGCAGGCAGGCAGGCAGGCAGGCAGGCGGGTGAACACGGCTGAGGCAGGCGGGTAGGCAGGCAGGCAGGCAGGCAGGCAGGCAGGCAGGTGAACGCGGCTGAGGCAGGCAGGCAGGCAGGTAAAGAAGACTGAAAAGGCAGGCAGGCAGGCAGGCAGGTAAACAAGCTTGAGGCAGGCCGGCAGGCAGGCAGGTGAACAAGACTGAGCAGGCAGGCAGCAGGCAGGCAGGCAGGCAGGCGAACAAGACTGAGGCAGGCAGGCAGGCAGGCGGTGCCAGAGGCAGGTGATAACCAAGACTGCATGGGAAGGTTCCAGAACTAGACGGCACGGCACACTCCCTTGCATGCGCCTGTCCCTGCAGCTGTGCGCCTGCCTGCCGGCGCCATGGCAAAGAAGCAGGTGCTGGTGGACTCGCAGCACCGTCCATGAACTGCCACGCACCTCTTGAACCTGCGGCACGGGGTCCGACGTTGCGCTGCCTAGTCCTGCCTCCACAGCATCCGCACCAACAACCCCACCGGCAGCGTCGCTGCCTGGCAACAGCGGCCCAGAAGATGCACTCTTGATCGCTGCCACGACATTGTGCCAGTTGGCCCAACGATCGTCGGCTGCACCCTTCGTTGCTGCCGCTGCCGCTGCTGCTGCCGGCGCGCTGCTGCTGCTGCCGTCGTGCGCAGCGCCAGAGTCGGCCGCAGATGTAGGCGCAGCGGCGCTGTCAAAGCCACACACCGCGGCAGCAATGGCATCAAACTGAGCCTGCTGCTGCTGCTGCTGCCCCTGGTCCCCAGCCTCAAACGCAGCTGGTGCTCCTGCTGCAGCCACCCAGGCCTTGGAGGCAGCAAACCCTGCTGCAGCAGAACTGCCCACCTGCTGCTGCTGCTGCTTTACACTACCCAGGATGCCTGCTTCCGTCGGCCCTGGCAGCGCTGCTGCTGCTGCGGCGGCGGCGGCGGCGTCTCTGCTGCTGCTGCTGCTGCTGCTGCTGCTGCTGCCAGCTGCACCTTGCTGTGGTGATGCCACTGCCCCAGCAACAGCGTCCACCAAAGCACTGCCATCAGGCTGCGACAGCCCCCCTAGCTGCCTGCCACACACGCTGCAGTGGCTGGGTGATGCAGGCTGCTGCTGTGACAGCGATGGCCGCCGCTGCTGCAGCTGGCCACTCAGCCATCTGCCACTCTGCTGCTGCTGCTGCTGCTGCTGCTGAGTCAGGCCGGGTGTGAAGGGGCACATGTCGCCTATGATGCCCGCACACTCGCGGCAGTACGCCTGCCTGTTGTGCACCAGGCACTGCTGCTGCTGCCCGTCCGGCAGGGACACCGCAAGCTGCTGCTCTTGCCGCTGGTGCTGCTGCTGCTGCTGCTGCCCGTCCAGCAGCAAAACCGCAAGCTGCTGCTCTCGCTGCTGGTGCTGCTGCTTGACGCCCAGCTGCTGCCCATGCTGCTCAGGCACATCTGCAGAGCCCCTGCGCCCCTCTGGCAGAGCTCTGCTGCCGCCGCCTCCGGCTGCTGCTGCTGCTGCTGCTGCTGGGGATGCCGGCGGGCCATCAGCTGAGCTGCGCCTGCCTGCGTACAGAGCAACACACGAACGAGCAGCTCAGCAACGCCCACACTAGCCGAAGCCAGCCATCTGGGCGCTCGCAGCTGGGAGCCTCGACACAGATGCACCGCAAGCACCACTGCAGCCTGCAGGAGCTGACGGCTCGCGCGCGCGCCACCCACTCGTGCGCGCCGCCAGCGGCACCAGCGGGACGCCCATGCTGGGCGGCGGCAGCTGGCTCTTCTCGCTGTCGTACTCCAGCAGGCGCTCCAGCCGCTCCAGGTCGAGCACAGTCTTCAGCACCTGCAGGGCCCGCGCGGCCGCACCCGGCCCGCACAGGAGACCCGCAGAGGAGGCGGCTGGCATCAGGCGGTCAGAGCCTGCAAGCCAGACAGCGACCGTGCATGTGCCGGCACCAAGACGACACACACACACACACACACGCACACACACTCCAAGCCGTGGCTGCACAGCTGCATCCCGTACGCCGCTGCCGCCCCACATGACAGCAACCACCGTACTGCACGACGAAACATGCCGCCAGCGGCTTCACAGCACGCACTGCACCTGGCGCTGCGGCTCACCCTGAAGTGCAGCTCGAAGAAGGGGTACCTGCTCAGCAGGCAGTAGCAGCGCGGCGCGGCGATCATGCACTGCCGGAACGGCGCGTGGCAGCTGCGGTAGCGCCCGCGCGCAAGGTATGGCGGGCGGTGCAGCATCTCGTGCACGTACCAGCAGCAGCCGTACAGCGGGAAGTTGTCGGCGACCTGCCAGGTTTTGGCAGGCAGCAGCAGGCAGGCAGGGACAGCAGCAATCTTCAGCAGGCATGCCGGCAGGCCACCAGCCAGGCGCACAGTCACACTAGCAGGCATGCAGGAGGTGAGTCCATTGGTCGCGGAGGCAAGCGCCATGTCACACAGCCGGCAATTGGGCAGGAGAGCAGGCAGCAAGGCAGCAAGCTAGGAGGCACAGGCCACGGCACATCAGTGCTGAGACGGACACCAGCCAACTCAGCCAGCCAGCCAGCCAGCCAGCCGGGTGGCCCCACCTTGATCATGAACACGAAGCACTGCTGCTGCTGGTCGCTGTCGCGCCCCATGATGACCTCGTCCAGCGACGACAGGCTGGCCGTGCGCCTCAGCTTCTCGGGCGCCACGCCTGGTGCCCGGCACAGCAGTGCACAGCGCCGTGCCAGCAGCAGTCAGCCAGCAGCGTCAGTGTCAGCTAGGATGTCTGCGCATGCGCATGTGCGAGCTGACACCAACAGCTGCAACCTACTGAACCCTGCAAAGGCTGGCACACTCGAGGCTGCAGTTGATGGAGCTGCAGCTGCGGCATCCTGCAGACTGCTGGCGGCATCTGCGCAGCACACGCAGCGGCGCGCAGTGCAGCGCGGCGCGACACAGCGCAACACGGCACGGCACGGCACAGCTTGAAAGCGCCTGCTGCGGGATCAGCACGCAGGCGCACCCGATGGGAAAGCCAGCGAGGCCACCTCCTCATCGCTGATGGGCGCTGCACTGCCGGGCGGGTAGCGGAACAGCACCTGCACAGGCACAGAGACACACACACACCAGCAAGCACACACACCGGCTGCATCGGCAGGCTGTTCAGCTCGGCGTCGCCTAGCTTGAGCGCTACGGTCTCAGCCGGTGGTGTGTTCGCGGGCACCACGGCATCGAGCAGCTGCTGCCTGATTCGCAGCCAGCACACACTGGCACGGCGACTGTGCAACAAGACTGCTGGGGCTGCTGCTCTCATGCTGCTGCCGCTCTGTCGCCCGCACACCGTGCCTACCTTCTGCATGGTGCTAAGCCTACAGCTACTGCTCCTGGCTGCCGTGCGCCATCTGGCTGCCTGCTGCAGACTGTGCAGCTGTCCATCCTTTCACACACAAAGAACCTGAGTAGTCCCTGCCTCTCCATGCTGGAGATGCCACACACTGCCCCCCTGCTGCCGCGGCGGCTGCACTCGCACCTGTGGTGCGAAGGAGGGCTGCGGTGGCTGCAGCTGCTCCTTGCCGCCATGCTCCGAGTCATCGTCCGCCTCGTTGTGGTGGTGGTGCCGCTGCTTGCGCTCACGCTCTGACAGCCAGGCGGGCAGCGGCCGGTACAGCAGAGACACAGCCAGGGCAACGCAGGGTTCGTTGCAAGCCCTAAGGAAAGTTGACTATAGCGGTGCGCAGGTTAACAGTGAGGAGTTGACGTGGTGCCATGCCACAGCCGGAGCTGCGAACAATGTTCAGCCGCACATCTGCACTGCTGCATAGCGAGCCACCGGGGACTGAGATGGCAGCCCAGGGCAGCTCGTCACGCTGCCCTGCTGCTGCTGGTGCGGTTGCTGCCACCCGCAGCTCTGGCTGTCGTGCCTTGCTGCTGCCTGTGCATACGTGTACGCGCCATCTGCCGAAGGCAGCTGCTGCTGCTGCTGCTGGTGCACGGGAGTGCGACAGCGCAAGCTCACCACAGAGCTGCTCTGCCACCTGTGTCAGCTCAATGTCAGGAGGCAGGCCCTGAAAAGCAGCAGCAGCAGCAGCAGCAGCAGCAGCAGCAGCAGCAGCAGGCCACAGCGCAAAGCCATTGATGCAATCAGCAAACAGCCCTGGACACCAGCTGCACTGGCCTACAGCCGCTTCAAAGCTCGTTGCAAGAGTTGGAGCAGCATGGTGGTTGATGTGCCGCCGCTGCTGCTGCTGCTGCTGCTGTTGCTGCTGATGCTGCTTGCAGGACCTCACCAGCACAAAGAAGTTTTCAAAGATGTGATCCGGCCACGACGCTGCAACCTCCTGCACTTTCCTTTGCTGCTCCAGCCACTCCCTCTGCAGGACAACCTCAGCAGCCAGAGCACGGTAAGTTGCCTTGGTCCTTGCATGAATTTGATGCATGCCGTCAAAGACTCCAGGCGATGTTACATCACAGCTGATGGCGATGACAGCAGTGCTGTTGCTGCTACCATGACAGCTTGTGCACGGCATCATACTGCATGAAACAAGCACATGCTGAAGATACTGCGAAACACAACATGCACATCAACGTGGCTTGCACGTTGCAGGCATTTACGAGTGCAGACAGCAGCATTGACATGCACTTGTGTGCCAACCCACCTTCTGCTCCGTAACTGCTTCTGGATTGAACCAGGGCTCGCTGCCCAATGGCTTGTCCCTCTAGCAGCCGCAAGACACAAAAGCAGATGCAATGCTCAGCTTGTGCACATGCTGCACGCTGAACTGCTACATACACTGCCACAGCACTGCTGCTGCAAGTCGCTGCATCAACCTGCAGCAGTGTCATCAAGTGCATTATGCGATGACAGCGCTGGAGCGTCCACTGAAGTACGCACCTTGAAAAAACCTGATGCCCATTTTGACCACCTTCTGCTGAACGAAGGCGGTGCGATGGCACTGGGTACCCTAGCGAACGGGTTGTCTGCATCAAGAGGAACGCTCATTGCCACTGTTCACAGCATGATACTACGATAAACAAGCAACACACAATGGATTCTTTTTGCAAAGCAAGGGTGCCATCTACTGACAGAAATTCATGTTCAGCGAGGTGCAGGTCAGTAGATAACAGTACTGCCAACACAGTAGTTTAAAGGTAGCAAGCCTGCTGATTGCCAAAACTTTGAGTATTCATTAGTTTGCTGTGTCATACAGCTGAAGAGCAGAAGTGGCCGTAATTTATCTGATCACTTCGACACGCAAGTAGGGAGGATGCAGGTGCTCCAGCAGAAGGCCCAATCAAGGGCAGTTGCCCAGGAGCAGCGTGCTCTTCCTAGCTTCGGCAGCAGCCTGACAGGCCAGCGTCGCGTGGCAGCGCCAGTGAGCCATGGAAAGGCAGCAATGCGCGTGGGAGCCAAGATCCAGCGCCCGACGTCTCGCAACAATATGACGATCATGAATGTGTTGGAGAAGCCTACAATTCAGTACACGGAGACGTCCCGCGCCAAGTCCAGCTCCGTGCTTGGTGAGGGAGGGAATATGGACATGTCAAGTTGGATACGCATTTCTTTGCTGAAGCAAGTCAAACTATAGTTGTTTTTGTTCACAACTGCATACTCAGCATTGTCCGATCAGGATCGCCCTAGCCTGTCCAGGGTGGGACCTGAAAGCAACTCCATGAACCCGGCCACGGCGCTGCTAGCGTGCATTGCGCTCGCAGCGGGGGGTCGTGTGGTGATAGCTCAGCAGTCAGCCATCAGGCGCTCCAGCATGGTCAGCCTGAGGCGATCACATCAGTACTGCAGTTCTGATGCTCGTCAGCCCCTGGCATCTCGTCAGCCCCTGGGCATGTTGCCAGCCACCAAGCGTTAGTGAATAGCAAGCATGATTGAGAGCTCAAATACGTCTGTCACGAACAGGATTGTGCAGCTGCAGCAGGTGATGAAAGCTCTGCCGGTGCCCACTCGCATGTGCTGCACGCGACAGCACAGCAGCGCAGCAGCAGCAGCAGCATAATGTCGCGCATCTGGCAAGAACAAAATCATCCAAGACAGTTTTTTGGTTGTGATCTTGCAGCTGTTGATTGAGTGGGTACATGTGGCTTGTGAGGTTGTAGGCCAGGCCTGGCAAGCTGCAGCGGTTTGTGCCAGCACCATCGCAGCAGGGATTGCGCACTAACCACAGATACACACAGCATCGCCCCACATGGCATGCTTTGTCTCCCAACACCCAATGCTGAAGAATCAGCTTCAGCGATCGAGTGGATCGCCTCGCTGACTTGCTGTTGGATGTGCCGCACCCCACAGGACGGCGTGCCACCCTGGGTCGTGCAGCTGCCACCTGCACACCCTTCCTTGGACAAACTGACCCTGCACCACCCTCATTCTGCGCACAACTCATTCAGCAGAAACAGACCTGACAGAACCATGTGTATCCTGCTTTTCGCACCGTCCGGCTGCCTCCCTGCTGCAGCCATCATCCTGGGTGGTGGTGCAGGTACCCGCCTGTACCCGCTCACCAAGCAGCGCGCAAAGCCAGCCGTGCCCATCGGCGGTGCGTACCGCCTGATCGACGTGCCCATGAGCAACTGCATCAACAGCGGCATCTCAAAGATCTACATCCTCACGCAGTTCAACAGCACCAGCCTCAACCGCCACCTGGCGCGCACCTACAACATGGGCAGCGGTGTGCGCTTCGGCGGCGAGGGCTTTGTCGAGGTGCTGGCAGCGACACAGGTGGGGCCGGCTGCTGGGCAGCAGGGCTGGGTGTGTTAGTGGGTGCCTTAAAACCTGTTGTTCTACAGGGCGCAGGCTGCGGCTGCTCAACGGTGGTGCGCTGGGGTCGCCGCAGCACAGGAGGTTGTAACATGAGCATGGGGTGTGGGCGAATGTGCATTGCTGAGGTGCATTGTGAAAGCAGATGGGGTTAGGGTGGTGAGGCCTTTATGGAGGTGCTAGCTGTAGCTAGCAACCCATGTAGGCGCTGTTCGGCAGATGGCCTTACGCAAGGGGGGCGGGGCAATGGCTGGTTGTGCTGATAGCGTGGCATGTCTGCTGCCAAGGGAAGGTGCTGGACGTGGCACCCTGTACTGCTAGCGCATTTGCACACTGTGTACATTGCCTCCTGGTGTGCCAGCACTCACTGCCTCCATCCGTTGTCTTCTGCTCTGCTCCCATCACACTTCGCAGCGCATACATTGTGACTGCGTCTACCTTTGTATGTGCTTGACTTGTGGTGTCTGCCCTTGCACTACTGCTGCTGCTGCTGCTGTTGCTGCTGCGAACAGACGCCTACAGAGAAGGAGTGGTTCCAGGGCACTGCTGATGCGGTGAGGCAATACGCATGGCTGCTGACGGACACCAAGAACAGGAACATTGAGGACGTCGTCATCCTGTCAGGAGACCACCTGTGAGTCACACAGCACCCAGCAGGGGCGTGAAGCGGCAGCAAGAGCAGTAGAGTGTGCCATTCTAGGGGAACAGACAGGGCGAGCCCAGCTTGCAAAGTAGCAGCAGAAGCCAGCAGTTGGGGAAGCAATGGGGAAGACGCAGCTGCTATTTCGAGGCCGTGTAGTGTGCCGCCCCCATGGCAACAGCAGCGGCTGTTTCTGCAATGCCTGCGACGGGGCCAGCAATCGCTGCTTCGTGTTCTCACTCGTTTCTTGTGGTAGCGTCAATGTTGCACATCTTGTCATGGTGTGGCAGCTCTACGACTTGTAGCAGCTAGGCTTGACTGACCACACTCAGCAAGGCGTACAACAGGACAGGCTCAAACAGAGTAGGTCAACAGCGGGCAACAGCACAGTGTGAGCACAGCTCGCCGCACCAGCCTCCTCTGCCGTCCCACTGCCTGCTGCTGCATGCTGCCTGGTGCCTGGTGCAGGTACCGCATGGACTACATGCAGTTCGTGGACTACCACCGCAGCAGCAACGCAGACATCACCATCGGATGCATCGCGTACGATGAGACGCGTGCCAGCGACTTTGGCCTCATGAAGGTGGGGAGCGTGCCTTGGTGGGGGGCCCTGCTGGAGGAGCTGGTGCTGTAGCAGCAGCTGTAGCAGCCTCAGGGCTCAGGATCAGGCAGACAATTTGTGTGCATACATGCCTTTTGCCACGTAGTGTATTGTACTTCCTGCTGCTGGCGGTGCTCCGGCCATTGTGCAGCGTCTTTTCGCTCCAGACCCTCAAGTTATCAAATTTCCTTGTGCCGTGGTCCTGTGCATCACACCTTGCATGTTGCCTGACTACAATCAGCTGGTTTGCCAACAGCGCTGGCGTGTGGCTGTGGCCTGTCCTGCAGATCGATGAGAACCGCAAGGTGCTGAGCTTTGCTGAGAAGCCCAAGGGTGACGAGCTCAAGGCGATGAGGGTGGACACCACGGTGCTGGGCCTCAGCAAGGAGGAGGCGGAGAAGAAGCCGTTCATCGCCTCCATGGGCATCTACGTCTTCAAGAAGGGAGTGCTGGGTGAGATGCCAAAGACGCCGATTTCTTGGAGGGCTCCCCCGGCATCTCAACAGCTGCGGTGCTGCGGCATGCGATGTAGACGGACGCTTCATGGGTAATCAGCAATGTGCTGTAGCTCCAGATGCGTCCTGTCTTGACAAGCCGCATCTCGCATCCCTGTGTGTGGTGCCAATTTGAGTGCTGCAGCCGACATGCTGAAGGAGGACAAGACTGGCGGCAAGAAGTTCATGGACTTTGGCGGGGAGATCATCCCCTTCGCAGCAGCCAACAACATCAAGGTGGGCTGGTAGGGCTGTTGCGACGCGGCGCCTCTATGTTCGCCTCCTGTGTATGTTTGATCTACGCTCACTGCTGAGCACAGGAGAGCGGGTGCCCTTGTCGGCAGGATCATGTTCAGCATACCAAATGCAGGTGGGTGGGGCGCTGCCACCCGGTGCAGCGTCGCCAAGTTGGGGTGTGCAGTGTGATTGATGTACACTTGCAGCCTCATCAGCACGCGACAGCCACTGTTGTGTGCTGCTGTGCACGGGCACACGTCCAACCGTCACTGCTGTGTTTGGACGTCAGCCAGCTACCTGTGCACGGGCACACGTCCAACCGTCACTGCTGTGTTTGGACGTCAGCCAGCTACCTGTGCACGGGCACACGTCCAACGGTCACTGCTGTGTTTGGACGTCAGCCAGCTACCTGTGCACGGGCACACGTCCAACGGTCACTGCTGTGTTTGGACGTCAGCCAGCTACCTGTGCACGGGCACCTGTGGTGGCCAGGGAAGGCATGTGCGCTTGATCATGGTTGGGGTCCGATTTACCAGCTTCAGGCCGAGCGGTCCGTGCCTTGGCACCCTGCAAGGTTGGGCACACGACCATGATGCAGCTGCTCTGCACTAGCTGCACCTCCGCGTAGCTGCTGCTGCGTATCGATGTGGCAGTGGTGCACCGCAAATGCTCTACACACTTGCCGTGTTTGATGGCGCACCGGCGTCAACAATCCTTCAGCATTGCCACATGGTTCAGTGATCCTCCCTCCCTACTTCACTGCACCAGACCTTCACTGCAGCATACCGTCACTGCACCACACACTCTGAGCACCATACTCCTTCTTCACATCATAGTCACACAGCGTCAACTCAACAGCATACTAGCACGCGCGGTCACACTGGATTCTGCGGCTGCCGCTGCCCGCGCAGGTCAACGCGTACCTGTTTGACGGCTTCTGGGAGGACATAGGCACCATCAAGTCGTTCTTTGAGGAGAACCTCAAGCTGGCCCAGCAGTGAGTGGCAGCGCGTCATGGCTGCATGCCGCTCGCGGCGCGCTGCTCTGCGTGGGCTGTCTGGCGCTGGACAGCGCTGCTGTATCTCTGAGCATGTTGTGGCGGCAACCGCTCTCTGTGTGTGGTGGGGAGACGCCTGCACGCTTTCAACAGGTGTGCACACTCTGGCAGTATTTTCACCGCATACCCCTCCTTTCCCTCATTCTGTGGTGCCATGTGCATGCCTGTATCAACACCGTGCTTCAGGGCTGCCCAATTCGAGTTCTACGACCCAGCAAGCCCCATCTACACCTCACCCCGCTTCCTGCCCCCAGCTAAAATCGAGGACGACTGCCAGGTAGGGTGCTGGCGTGGTGTTTTGCTTGGTCCCTGCGTTCACGCAGCTCGGCCGGTGTGACAACAGCAGTATGCTAGCTGCGAGTGTATCACAGCTTGCCACTCTGCAGTCACTGGAACAGGACTGTCAGCTGGGTAGTGTGCTTGTTGAGGTTGGGTTACCACCTGAACGGTGCACATACCTGTGTTTGCAATTCATTGCTACGCATTTGCATGGTGTATATACAGCACAGGGGTACAGGCGAAGGCTTTCACAGAAGCCCAGCAGTTGATCGCTTGCACTTGATGCAGCTGGGGGCAATTGCACCTCACTAAGGATGTGCACGTGCTTAGCACCAAACGTGCTTGTCCTCGCTGCTGCTGCTCGTGCTGCTGCTGCTGCTGCTGCTGCGTCTAGGTTGAGGAGGCCATCATCAGCCATGGCTGCACGGTGAAGCGCAGCTCGATCAAGAACGCAGTCGTGGGCCTGCGCAGCCACATCTCAGAGGGCTGCTCACTGCTGGTGAGCGGCAACAAGACTAGGAACAGCAGCTGCACTGATGTGACACTGAAGGTCGGCATGTTGGCAGGAGTTCGTGGCCACCGGGTTTGACGCCGCACAGAGAACTCACACAAGAGAAAGCACTCGCGTGCTCTGATTCAGCGTGGTTGTTTTGCTGGCTGTTGCCTCATTGATTGCTCTGTCAAACACTCGGAACGCCCGCTGATGTGTGTGCTCGCAGAACACTCTGATCATTGGAGCCGACTACTATGAGAGCGAAGACCAGGTGGCCAAGGTGCTGAAACAGGGGGGGGTGCCCCTGGGCATCGGCGCCGGCTCCAAGATCAAGAACTGCATCGTGGACAAGAACGCGCGCATCGGCAAGAACGTACTCATTGAGAACAAGGGCTGCATCGAGGTGAGCCCGCCGTGCAGCAGCCGTGCTTGCTTGTGGCATGACCTTGGCGAACGCGTCAAACTGCTGGTTGCAGGACATTGTGTGTGGGCGGAAATGCAGAGCACAGGGTAGGAGCGCCGGCCTTGCGTTTCATCGCCATCCATTCAGATTGTGTTGTAATGCAAACACATCGCTTGCTGTTTTCACGCCTGCAGGAGCTTGACAAGCAGGAGGAAGGCTACATGATCCGCAGCGGCATCGTGGTCATCCTGCGCAACGCAACCATCAAGGACGGCACAGTCATTTAAGCAGCGACCTTGCTGTGGCGTGCAAGCACACCGGCGCAGCAGCCTGCAGCAAGCGCCGTGGGCGTGCAGCTGGCAGGTGACCGGCAGTGCTGCAGTCTTGCGGCAGCTGCTGCGCTGCCTGGCTGCGGCTGGCTGCTCATCCGTTCTGGCGGGGGGGGTCTGTTATCGCTGTGCAGAGATCGTGTGTAGTCGTGTGCAGTGCGTTGCTCATGGGGCTGCTGCTGTTGCAACCGCTTGTGACATCACAAGAGACGCTGCAGTAGCAGGCAGCGGACAGGCTGCAGTCAGTGAGCAGGGGTGCGCAGCATGCAGCGCGGAGGTTGCGTGCAACACCTGTAGCAGACCAGGGCTGTTCCGCCGGGTGGTTTTTTTGTTTTGAGGTCGAGTGTGTGGCACTTGGGGTGAGCTTCGGGCACAGCTGAACATAGTTGTGGTTCTGGGCTCTGTGTTGGCTTGTATTGCATCACATGCGCGTGCAATCGCGCTGGCTGTCCGAGGCGTGTGTGTGTGCTGCTGCAGGCTGTGTGCAAGAAACGACCCATCTCTTGGCTTCTGGTGTCCTGCAAGCTTGCAGGAACAGCGGCAGTGACGGCAGTACGAGCGATCACCTCGCATGTTGTTATGTGCATCCTCATGAAGAGAGATTCTGCATTGGCGTAGGGTTGAAGTGATACGTGGAGGTTCATCTTTCAGAGTCCTGTCAGTCTACTGTTCTTTGTGGGTTGTACTTGTCCTTTTTATGTGTTGCGGTGCATATGGCCCACATCAGCTGGGCCTGCTCTGTGGTCGATAACGTCTTGGCGCACGACTGGGAGCCACCACTTCTTGCTTGTTTGCTTCGCTGTAACAAGTCATGTTGCATGTTGTGGATGCCTCGCTTAATGCAGCTGCGGTGGTCTGTCCACAGCACCTGCAGTCCAGTGCAAGATGCTACCCCCCTCCCCTTCAATTTCCTGCAAATGGGACTAATCCTTGGACACAGGTTGTAAACATCTGGAAGCAACCTAGCTTCACAGCAAATAAGCGACACTGACGGAAATAAGCGACATTGACCCAACGAAGAAAGAATTGTCAAGTTTGAGCGGATGCGTCGGCACGCTTGAGTCATCTATTACCAAACCAAATACCAAAGTAGGGCCACGTGGCCCTACTTGTGCACAGGCCCACCCACTAAGGAGCCAAACAAGGCTCATGGGGTATTAATGCATGCCGCCCACCAATACTGCCAGTGCGGCATCTCACCGTTAAAGGATACTGCACTGCCAGGCTCAGGCACACCACCAGCGGGGCTGGCAGGCACATGCACAAGATCTTCCCACCACATGCAACTAGAAGTAGCCACGTGCAAAATGCAGCACCCTTATGGAAAAGCTTGTCGTTCATGCCACAGCAAAGACGCCACCAGCTGTCACAGGTGCGCTCAGTGATGATTATGTGCTTGGCTTATGCAGAGGTCAGTTCCTGCAAAGTTCAACCCAACCCGCCAGGGGCCGAGCTATTGTGCTATTCAAAGTACTGCCTAGCTAGACATAGCGACTTGCAGTACAGTGTAGTGCCTGACAGCATGCATTTGCTGCATGTGTAGGGCTTGGGCTGAGTGTTAGACAGAAGAAAGTGCACAGCGCGAAGCTTTCACACTGCGAGTGAAGGCAGAGATGGGTGCAGCTCCTTGGACTGTGACTTCATAGCTGGCAGATGTCATGTGTTAGCAGTGCTGTCATGTAGCAGAAGGAATGACAACAGACAGCAGCGCTGCGCGCTTGTGTATCTTTTACCTGAGTTTGAGAACAATGATGATCATCATCATCATCATCGTCGTCCAACATCATCATCATCATCATCATCATCATCATCATCATCATCATCATCATCATCATCATCATCATCATCATCATCATCATCATCATCATCATCATCATCATCATCATCATCATCATCATCATCATCATCATCATCATCATCATCATCATCAACATCAACATCAACATCAACATCAACATCAACATCAACATCATCATCATCATCATCATCAACATCAACATCAACATCAACATCAACATCAACATCAACATCAACATCAACATCAACATCAACATCAACATCAACATCAACATCAACATCAACATCAACATCAACATCATCATCATCATCAACATCAACATCAACATCAACATCAACATCAACATCAACATCAACATCAACATCAACATCAACATCAACATCAACATCAACATCAACATCAACATCAACATCAACATCAACATCAACATCAACATCAACATCAACATCAACATCAACATCAACATCAACATCAACATCAACATCAACATCAACATCAACATCAACATCAACATCAACATCAACATCAACATCATCATCATCATCATCATCATCATCATCATCATCATCATCATCATCATCATCATCATCATCATCATCATCATCATCATCATCATCATCATCATCATCATCATCATCATCATCATCATCATCATCATCATCATCATCATCATCATCATCATCATCATCATCATCATCATCATCATCATCATCATCATCATCATCATCATCATCATCATATTAATATTATTATTACCCTTTCAAGCCATAGCAACAATGCCATCGGCCCAACGAACCAACAATGATCATGGTTCGTGTGACCAGTTGAGTTGAGTTAACAGCAAAATACAGCTCAAGGCGACGCCCTGAGTTCATTCCTGGCAGCAATGTTACACACCTGACGCTACATCCCAGCACTGCACAGCAACAACTGGCAAGCAGTAGAACGTCTACACAACAAGACGCTGTCACCAATTTTTATTGTACAGTGGTACAGGCCGGCGGGCCAGCAAGACAAGTCTGAATTACAGCATCCATGGCATTTAAGTACAGCAACAAAATGAAAGTCCACACGCATCAACAAGTCCTACGATGTCTTTGCGTCCATGCATGTGTCCAGAGAAGCGTGTTTCCAAGTGGCACTGCGTTGCTCCCATGCTATCCTACAAGCCCACATGTGTGATGATGTCCCCCAACATTGACCTGTATATGTGCATACACACAACAAACAAAACCAGCTGCAAGGCCCTGCAATTCATTTGCACCAACCAGCAAACTAGTGAAGCAATAGAGCAATCAATCATGATTTCTGAAGTAAATTTTATATCTTATGGCAGTCAGTCTCAGCTGAGAGGGTCAGTCAGACTTTGTATCTTGCGGCAGTCAGCCCAACCCCTTGCTACTTCAGTCATACTACTGCAAAGTGTGCAGCCAGGTACCGGCAAGCAGTGCCGTGGCAGTGCCATGCCCATGCGCGGCTTTGCATGCTGGGCAGCAACAGAGGCAGCTGCAGTGTCTAACAGCATACATCATGCATTGCACTCCCACAGCGTAAACATTTATGTCAATATTGGCAGCCACCTCCCAGCACAGCTCATCTTAGCTGGCTCAAAACCCCTCGCTCCAAGCTGTCTGCGCATACAACGATCACAGGCAACCAGCTACAAGGCCCTGCTGCACTCGAGTGCACAATTCTAGAGCCAACCCTCAATCTTAGTGGCTGAATTGAAGTGACAATATCGGTTACACATTGATACATCTTCACCCAGTTGTTTCAACTTCTCATGCCACAGCTGCCAATGCAAGCAGCACGTACCAGCAGAGCACATCATGCATGGTATGTCGTTTTGCATTTACCTGGAGCCCAGGAGCCGTTAAACTCGTTCTGTTGCATCATGCACTCATTTCCAACACCGTTGGCCTCATACCTGGCTTCCAGCACAGCTCATACTAGCTGGCTCCTAAGTTCTTTCTTCTGTCAACCAGCTGGCTCAGTGGCGTCATGCCACCTGCAGCAAACAAAGCCGGCCGCCTGCTGCAGCACAAACAACAAACACACATCTGTGAGGTGCATGCCATAGTAAATTGCATCACGCTATGCAGTGCAGGGTTTGAGCCAAGACCCGGCACTGGATCCAGTCTGGACTATGAGCTGCGTAATCTGTCATTTGGCTCAGCCAACAAGGAAGCTGGTGTCAGGAAGTGTTTGGCATGCATCACCGTGGTCACCTTGTTCCCTGTTGCACTGCTGCTGTGATGATGGCCTTCCCTGTGAAGACAAGCTGTGATTGCTGCAGAAAGACACCAAACATAACATAAAGTTCAACACTGGCACTGGGCAGGCACCATTACTATTGCATGTTGGGTAGCCTTTGGTGCCCCCTCAAGTAGCCGGTCGGTTAGGTGATAAGCAGGAGGTCCCTGTCTGCCTTGCTGGGCTCAACAACCTCCTGCCGTGCTGCGTTTGACGCATTGCAATGGTGGCGCCTCGAGCTCCCACCAGCTGGCTGCTCACCTAGGCCTGTGTCTGGCATAGCACTGGCCATTGCCATTGGCCGCTGGCCATGATTGTACAATCATTGGATGGCTGCAGCCATGGATCACTGCTACTACTGCGAATGCCAGAGATCAAGGGCGAAGCACATGCTGCGGTGCAACATCATGATTTCCATGCTCTGTTTAGACGTGCTGGCGTGCAGCTGAACATACAACGAAGCGACAGTGGCACACCTCGTTAGGCTCTGTTGAACCTTGGTTTAATGGTCAGATGCCTGGTTGTCTGTTGTTTATGGTGAACCAGGGCTTGAACAACCATTGTAACAATGCATGCCTGGCAGCAACCATCGAACTGGTGAGCGAGAGCGCAGCTTCTTTTGTTACCGACCCTTGGACCCGACGAACTTCCGCAGCGAGCGCACGGGCCAGTCGTGCGCCTGCAAGCAGATTAATATGCATTAGTACGTTGCGTGCGTACTACTTTGAGGGCACCATCATCTGTGCAGTGGTACGGCTCCCTAGCAGCAGCAACAGCAGCTGCACGGATGGAGGGCTGCACACGCTGGGCTGTCAACACCACAGCATGGCAACCAACTAACGAGCAATGGAAAGCTGTGCTCAAGTGTCTGCCAGCTGATGAGCAGGCAAAGTGCCTGCGTTACAAACAGACAGAAGACAAAAAGAGAGCAGTAGTGTCGCAGCTGCTGCAAAGAGCTTGCACACTGCAAGTGCTGGGTGTAGCTTGGCAGGAGGTGCAGCTGCAGCGTACACGTGGAAGCAAACCCTTCTATGCTGGTCCTGCAAACCGGCAGCATGTGCCAAACTTCAACTACAATGTATCACACGAGGCAAGTGTACTGCTGTTGTTGCCCTAGCAGTACTGCTGTTCCTGCTACCGTTGCGGCTGATGCAGGGCAGTCATTCCTATCCTACAGTGTTTTATACGGCAACTGTCTACTTGTGAAGGTTGACAGGGAGCACTCCAAGTGCACAGCACTGTTTTGTCCAGGTCAGCGGTGGCCCCCCATGACCAGCGGATTGTATGCATGCCATACCAATGCGCATGATACACGCACACACCCGATGTGCCCTGCTTGGGCACCCAACTACACATCTACTGCTGCTGTCCAACATCAGCTGCTGCTGCTGCTGCTGCTGCTGCTGCCAGGGCGACTATGTGGTGCTGGCCAGTGAGGGGCGTTGCCTGTGCGGCGTCGACGTGGCTGCACCGCAGCAGCTGCGCAGACACGGCAGCAGCCGCACCCTGCACGACAGCATAGCACTTCTGAGGGACCAACTTTCTGCCAGGGAGGTAAGCAGCAGCAGCAGCAGCAGCAGCAGCAGCAGCAGCAGCAGCAGCAGCAGCAGCAGCAGCAGGGTCTGTGGCCCAGCTGGCAGTTGACGGGACAGCATGGCTCTGCTTGACTGCAGTGACACAATCGCTGCTCAACAAGCACAAGAAGCAGTATACATAAGCAGTAGGCAGTTGTTACATGTGGCAGCCATGTGTCACCAGCAGAGATGTAAGCATGTCAGGCAGCATGCCTGGCCTGGTCCCCCTTGCCAACTGCGGTAAACTTGACGCAGATGCTGGACTTTGCACTCACTACTACGGCCAGCTGCCTGCAGCATGAGAAAATCCTGATGCTGAGTTGCATCACTGCTCTGCCACCTGGCTGCAGTGGGCTCTGCTGCAGTCGCTGCAGGGTGATGAGTCAGCAGTGGAGTCAGCCTTCCAGAGCATATGGAGCTGCAAGGAGGTGAGGCATCACTGTTGACGGTTGCGCTTGGGGTGGTAGAGGAGCACTGTACAGTATTGGAGATGAGGAGGCGAGGCAGCAACAGCATCAGAGACTGCCTCATTGTATTGCATGGCGCATGGCGCAGCATCCTGCAGGAAGACCCTGTCGAACATTGTCATGCCCGAACCCTTCATCAACACCAACAGCACAGCCGCCAGCGCAGCAGCAACAGCAGCAGGAAGATGAGCACACCCATGACCAAGCTGCTGCTGGGCGCTGCTCTGCTCTGCGGCATATATTCACCAGAGCAGCTCCTGCACCGCCTACATGTGTTGCCGCGCTGCCATGCCGCAGGCGTTCATCAAGGCCAGGGGTGATGGGGTGGCCTTTGCACCGCTCAGCAGGATAGAGGCGCAGCTGCCAAACCCTGCAGCAGCTGCGCAGCAAGGCCAGCAGCAGCCGGTGCAGGCAGTGCGGCTGTTGGTTGACGGGCAGCTGCAGCCACGCTGGCGAGCGTTCCTGCAGCAGCTGCCAAACAGGCACTGTGTGTGTGTGGTGCGGGGCCCGCCAGAGGCTGCTGTGGATGCATTTGGGGTGAGCTGGCCGATCACATGGCACGCCCAACAACAACCATATGTTGTTCAGGACTATGATTCATGAGCCTGTAGCTACGCAGTGCACGCATCTGCAGTGCTGGTGTGCTGCAGTCCCAGGCAGCTGCACACCAGGCTGCTGGCCACCCTCTGTGTGTGTGGTGCAAGGTCCCTCAGATGCGGGTGCAGATGCTCACCGGAGGTGCCCAGCTTCGTGAGCTGGAAGCTGCCCGGCACCATGCCGTGCCAGTAGCAGTATACCATGTAGCACGCAGGTTGCATGCCGTGGCGTCACTGCTGCATGTGCAGCAGTTGCAGCAGCAGGACGGTGACAATGCACATGATGTACATGCAATGCTAGTATGGGACATAGTGAATAGTTGAACGCTGGAGTGCAGTCGAACGTGACGTGTGACCTGTGGTGCTGGGGTCACTGCTGAGCAGGCAAGCGTATGCGTGGTATAGACTTGCATGAGCAGCTGCCACTGTTGTTTTTATAACAATGGTATGTCAGCATGCTTTACATGAGCAAAGCTTGCAATGGTTTGCTGCAGCAATGTCAACCGCATGCTTTCTGTTCACTGCAGGTGTTCACGGCCACCTTCCAGGAGCCCAACCTGTCAGATGCACAGCTGCAGGTGCGGTGGCAACTTGACCCGTGCAACAACCACAGGCCAGCAGTTGAGCAGTGGGCGCGCGCGCAGGTGTTTGGCCAGGCTTGTGCTCCTCAGCAGCAGCGGCTGCCAGTGGCAAGCGCCAGGATGAAGCGGCAGGTGCTTGCACGCTTTGACTGCGGACTCTGAACTCAGCAGGAGCAGCGGCAGCACGCGCGACCACAGCACCACACTGCTGTCTGGCACGGCTGCATGTATCACACAATGCAGCGCTGTGGTGTCAAGGCCAGTGAACATACCCCATTGCTGCTGCTGCTGCTGCCGCTGCTGTACAGGAGCACCTTGATGCGCACAGCCCCGCTTTCGACATGCTGACAGTTGAAGACCTGCTCCCCGATGCTGCAGTGGACAACTACTGCAGTTGACACGGCTGCAGCACCAACACAAACATGCTCGGGAAGGTCCTATGCTCATGTGTCGTCGTCATGTGCTCTGATAGCAGCTGCTGATGCCGCAGCACGTACGCGGCGCTGGTAGTTCTGGACCAACTGTGCCATAAGGACGCTAAAGTCATCATGACTGCAGCGAAGTGCAGCGTGCGCATGGCCCATGCAGCATAACATTGCACCATTGGTACAACTGCACCTGCAGGTCCTTGGCAGATGGTTATGGTGGTCCTAGCCTGTGCGCTAGTGGCGTTGCGTGAAGTTCAATTGGCTGCCCACCGTTGGCAGAGGCTTGAATGTGGATGAGCACTCGCCTACCAATGTCATTGAGAGGTCGGATGGAGCGGCTGGGCATGGCAACAGGTAATGACAAAGCATCTCACTTACTCTGGAACCCAGGAGCCGTATAAACTGGTTCTTCTGCAACTCTCTAGCCAAAGACGTAGGGTGCTGTTCATCGATGACAGTTACAACTGTACACCACTGTGTTTTTCAGCGACAGGTGTACGTCACTGGGTGTGGTGCAAGTGCTGTGTGCAAACGCGGGATTTGCTTGACAAGGCAATGTGTAGGCACGTGCCACACTTTGATGAGGAATCAGCACACTTGCAAAGACGCTGGCTTGACAACAAAAGTACAAGCTTGAATGTCTTGCTCAGCTGCTCCATTGGCAACCTTGTCAGATGGATGCATGGACCGCCAACCTGGCTAACTCCACTTGCAAATTGCGTAAACCCAGCAATTATCAGCAACATGCGTAGCACATACTTATCAGCGCAGACTGCGGGCCTCTCAGCTACGTAACCGAGTATCAGACAGCGATCAGCACTGCATGCAAAGCAAAAGAGTGCCCACAGCCAGTGTACTGCATGCTAGTGCCGTGTCCTCTCACAGCGCCCCCCCCCCCCACACACATGCTTGCATCGCTGTATAAATGTACAAGCTTTATTTGCACTGCAAAGGACGCTGAACACACGGCAATCTAGTGCATGCAGAAAACTAGTGCGTGCAGGAGCCGGTCCAGCAGGCTGCCTCACCGATCTCAACAACCTCTGAAAGTCATGTACTGAGTGGTGCTTGCAGGGCTGTAGCACGGCCGTACAAGTCTTGCCGCCCCAGGTACTAGTTGTTGGGCAGTTGCATGCCCAAGGGCTTCATCAGCTGGTGGTACTGCTGAAGCTGGCCTGGTTGCTGTACACACGGGAAGTCAGTGCTCGCACACACTTGCATGCATGCAGTGCTGCATCCTCAAAACACACTTCACTCTCCAGCCGCAGTCTTGAAGAGGCGTGCTGCGACTGGGTCCCCCAGCTGGTGGGCCTTGGCCCATGCATCAGCACGGAACTTGGCACGCTGGTCCTGGTGCTTGGCAGGCAGCAGCACACCATCAGGCTGCATGCGACATGAACGGTGGCAGCCAGCAGAATGCAGCAGGGCGGTGAGGCACATGTTGTTGTCTTCGAGGTGGTACCAGTTGAGCCACAGCAGCAACACCATCGGCCGCGCACCAAACACAACGGGCCCATTATATCTAATAGTGAAGAGTATGGAACCTGGCTGGTGCGTGTGGTGCTTGGCGGGCAGCTGCACACCATTGGACGGCTTGCTCTCTGACAGAATGATCAGCAGCAGTGCAACTAGCCAGCATGTGAGCCAGGGCATGGTGCATGCCAGCTGGCAGCGCGTGACACGAACTACAGTCGCATCAACAACCTCACTTCATGTATGAAACCTGGTGCATTGACTGGACTACCCGGTCAGACCAGCACCGACATGCACCGGTACTGCTGGCGGACAAGCTGTATTAGCATTTGGCAACTGCTTAGCTGCTGCTGCTGCTTTTGCTGCTGCTGCTGTTGCTGATGCTGCTTCTGCTGCTGCTGCTGCTGCTGCCACCCGTACCTGTTCATACAGCAGGAGAATGTAGCGGTGCGTACCACGTGGCGGAGTGGGCCCTGCATACTCCGTCACTGTGAAGCCATTGGCTACATCGCTGCCTGCTGGCACAGCAGCATCAAATGTCGAGCAGCAAACACTGATTGCATTTCAGTGGCACTAAGATGTGGTGCTGGCAGTGACGAGCATGCCAGTGATTGGGGGTGTTGTTTTGCACGTACTGACAAGAATGCAGACTGCCCAGCTGCACTCATCGCCAGGAACAGAGCACAGCTGGCTAGAGGCCGGTCATCCCATGCATGCATAGGCCTTGCATGGAGTTGCACAGTACTGCCGCTGCAGCTCACCTGGAATGTTTGTGACAGCCCAGTGCAGCCATTCCCTCACGGCAGGGTTGTCAGGGCTGGGCGCATCTGGGTCAACCATGAGCAGTGTGTAGCGCTTGCCTGCTGCAGCATCATACGAGACGCGTGGGGCTTGGGCTGCCTGTCGAAGGTGTTCACAGGGTGATTGATGGGCAGGGTGTGCGTGCATTGGTTGGGACTTGACAATGCACAGTATGCATGGGCAGTGCAGATGACAGGTGGCAGTTGAATAAGCACATGATGACCACAGCTAGGCAGAAGAACTGTCAGTGGCAATTTTCACATACACATCTGTTGATAAATTAAATCAATCAGTGGATGGCTGCTGGCGCCAGCAGCGCCGGCGTTGGTGTTGTGTGTGGAGCAGCATGGACGTTGCTGCTGCTATCGTGGCATGCTCTCCTGTATGGCTTGCAGAATGATACAAGTTTGAAACTTGTTTGGGTTGCCAATCCAGCTGCCTGTCGTTGTAGCAGCTCCACTACTGAATGTCGGCGTTTGTGGTGTGACCCTGTTGCTGCTGCTGCTGCTGCTGCTGCTGTTGCTCCTGCTGTCGCCACCATACCCCGTCCGAGTAGAAAGGTATGCATTATCAAGTGATAATCATCCACTCCCGCAGGTGATTGCGACGGAGTACTGTGTGTGTACAGCGCCACACGCTAGTCACGGAAGCACTGCACACTGCCCTACCTGCGCCTTCCCCAGAAGTTGCCCGTCCGTGACCGCGTTATCACCGTAATTTAAAGATAGCTGAAGGGTGTTGAGCACCCTTGGAGCGACATCCTTGACTTCCGCCATGCTGTTTGTTCCGGTACCCTGTCGAGCAGACGACACAACGGCAAGCGGCCGCCTATCCGCACAATGTGTGCTGGGATGGAAAACAGATATATGAAAGGTGGATTGGTGTGTGGCTGCGCGTATCATTGGCGTTGTGGCAAGCAGCTGCAACATCACGCAGAACAAGGCAAATAATATGAGTTGCCCAGGTCTTACGTATGCATGGTACATGATGTTAAGATGTTCGTGCGCTGTCGACATGGCAGTTGTCGGCCGCGACTGGTCATCCTGAGCACCTTGGACCACCTGATAAGCAGTTGACCGCCAGTTGGGGGGCACGCTTGCAAGCGTGCACTGCCACGTGGCATGGTATGCCATCATGCATATGCAGGTCCTAGCATGCTGCGTTCCGAGTTTGCCTCTTTTGCTTCAGTTGCCCTCCCAGTTTGGTAACTGTCCAATCCCATGCATGTCCCAGCAGCTGCGCACTTGCCAATGCTTTTGGCTGCCTGCTGAACCAATCCGCATACTAGTAGTACTAATGCGCATCAGCATGCTTCAAGTGAGAAGACACGGCACTAGCATGCAGTACACTGGCAGCCCTTCATGTGGCAACGTGAACGAATTGGTTAGGCCCTGCTGAATGAAGCATACTGACCAGCCTGCCTAGCGAGCCGCTGCATTCAAACAGGCAGGGGGTCGCAAGCTTGAGGGCTATCGCCTCGCTGGCGGCCAGCTGGCTGGTCGGGGTGCCACATAGTTCGCCTGCACACATGTTTTGCTGGTTTTACGTGCGTTTCCTGCATGGCTGTGCAGCCGGCTCCCTGGTGTGGCCCCAGCAACTGCTGCTGCTGTGAGGTGTGCACTCACTGTGCTAGGACACGGCACTAGCAGTCACTGTGCTACACCTTTTTGGGAAGCACAGGCACGTGGGTGCGGCAAGCCGACCCCTGTCCACCTAATCCTTGCAGCAGCATCAGTATAATCATGGTTGTGAATCCATATGCAGCAAACACGTGCCAAGCACCACTGGCCCATAGTTCTTTGCTGCTGTAATCAGTATTGTCAGCGGAATGCCTTTGGCTCAACTGCACCCCCAGTCATATGTGGAGTCCTGAAGGTTTGTCCTTCTTGTATCGGGCTAACACCAGAGCAGAGAATGGAAACTGTGTTGTCAAGTGGTGTTTGTTTGATGCTTGTGCTGGGAGCAGCTGGCCCTGCTGGTGCTTTCCTGTCCTTAGTCAAGCTCACAGCAGATGGCCGTGTCCGGCCCTTGCTTGTATGGTTGGCCGCTGTGCTGGGCCATGCCGATTTAAAACCACCCCTGGTGATTTGGGAGTGCCAAGCGGCTTTTTTTGCTTCTTGGTTGCTCTCGCTAGAAACACGGTAAATGTTGACACATGTATGCACATGTACTGTCACACGGCGTACACGTCACGTCACATGACGTCACGTGATCTGTGCTGATCTTCAGGAAACTGCAGCCTTGCATGTTGCTGACAGCTCCACCTGTGTCCCAGCAGCCACAAATCATATCGAGCGTTGCAAATGCCCAGCAGGCTGTGAGCTGTTCTTGCTTGAAGGATTGTCAATTGTGTCGGTTGCCAGAACTTTGTTCCACAGTACTAGAAACACAAGTAGTGCGGCTTGGCCTAGCGCTGCCTGCCACCAAACACATGGCGCCATACCAGCCAAACACAGCAGCTCTCAACACTGCAAATTGCAGCTGGCAGAATATCATCCCAGCTGCTGTCATGACCATGTGATCACTTGGTGTGGTTCTGGCAGCCCCAAGGCACGTCAGCATTGGGCACTGCCTGGCTCAAAGAGCTCGCTAGCGAGCTCGCACCACACCTGCTTGTCTCGTTGCACGCTTGTCAAGTGACTTGCATCTATCGCGTTCAGCGACTCTTGTGCTGAGCCCTTGAACTGCTCTGATGTCCATATCCAAGCAGGTGGAAAGCATGTACCCCCAGTTTAGAAGCAAGGTTATGTTTGCTAGCTTCACAGCCGAGTCATCCTTTAGCTTCGCCAGCGCTGGCGACCACAACGAGTGTGTTCAACAGTTCAAAGGCAAAAAAGTCAGCAAACAACCAGGCAGCCAACAACAACAACGGCAACAATAGACACGCTCAACATTGCAGCACGCCTTCCTGCTGCGCTGAGAGGTGATCCTGGCTCTGGAGCAGACCTAGCACCTTGTGGGCCCTGCTGCTGATGGCTTATTTCACAGCTATGTCCAGCAGTGTTCCACATCTCGCACACGTTGATCTCTTATCTTTGGTCAACTTGTAGGGCATTCTGCTCAGCAGCTCTAGAGCAAGATCTTGCTGATGTGGAACCTGCCTGCAGGAACCTGCTTCACGCCTGGGTTGCAAAAGCCACCAGGTCGGGCGTGCCGCGTCACCAAGTGGTGCACTGGGTGCGGCGCAAGGCCGGTGCAAGCATCACCGTGTGGCGGCACCTGGCAGACGGCTCTCTGGGCGTGTCGGTGCCATGCGTGGTGTGCAAGGAGACGCTGGCGCAGTTCGACCTGCGCGTGACCTGCATGGTGGCACCAGGGCAGTGGTACTGCGGCCGCCTCACAGACCCAGGCGCACCACTGGCCAAGGCCACATCAGCACAGCGGCGTTTCAAATTCAAGAGGTAGCGAGCATGCTACAGAGGTTGCTGGAGTGCTGTGGCAATCGGCTCGGGCACAGCCGTTTCAAGGGGTGTGGCAGATCCCTTTATTGCTGTCTGTGTTGGTGTTCTGAAATGCAAATCTTGAAGAACTGGTTGGGTAGGAAATCAGCTGGTGAGATGTGCTGCGTGGCAAGGCATGCGCAGCATGTATTGTTTACATGCTGGAGCACATGCAGCGCAGCGCGCCATGGTGTGCCTACGCATGCAGGCTTTCATGCTGGCTTACATAGGTGGTTGGCTCTCTTGCTGCGCTGTGGTCACAGATGCTTGGCTTGCAAGCCTTTGCATCCTGGGCAAGTCTTACGCCAATTGACACGGTACATGGGTTCTTGCAGGAGCAGTGGTTACAGGCAAACCATTGGTCGCCCAGCCAGTGTTCTGTTGGTTTGCCAGCTGCGGAAGTTGTACTTGAATCGCACATGCACATGTGCAAGCACCTCATCATGGAGGTGCCACAGCTTTCTTCTTCTTGTTCTTGTACTGTACTTATGTGTGATAAGCAGCAGCACTGTAGCCCAGCCACAAATGCGAAGCAGAGTCAACCCCGGTATGTATGAAGGGAACAGCATGGCATCGTATTGGTTTGGGGACATGTGTTGCAGCCTCCAGCAGAAAGTTCTGTGTCAATGATCACCAGCTTAATCCATCAAATGTGTTGGGTGCGCAGCATATGCATATGGGCAGGGCTGGAAAAAGATCAACAAAGCCATGGCATGGCCACAGCTGTGGCGTATCTACGTGTAGGGATGTGTCCCCCTGTGGGGTATCTTTATGTAGGGAGGTGAAAAAGCAGCAGCACTCTAGCATGAAAAGGCAAGCAAGCAAGCAGTGTCACCCCTTGTCAGCCGCTGAGTGTTTGCTGCAGCTGCAGTCGCTCATTGATGTTTGTAGGGTGTCACTGTGCTCAACTGCTTGGTACCAATGACGTGCTCCCTGCTTGCTTCACGTTGTCCCTCAAGGACACAAGTTGTGCACGATGTTGGCTGCCTAAGCAAGGCTGGTCACATTCATGACATTGATTGATCACCCACGTTTTTGCCCCACGCAGGGGTCTGCCTTTCCAGTTTTCAGGTATCCGTGGAAGCAATGTCATGAAATTGACAGTGAAATGACCTTTGAAATGGCACAAGTAACAGGCTGCATCAACCCTTTCATTACCAGGGTCCTTGTTCAAGGACTTGGTACGTGTTTTCTAGTTGGCTGGATGTTAGCCATTCGGTGGCTGATCACGGTAATGGCGGGCGTGCCCGACAGGGCAAATCCCGGGCTTTCCAGCTAGCCCGCCGCTGACTTATTTGGATGACGTATGCAGAAGATATGCTTCTGCGTAGTGGATGGTTTACTGAGCAATTCGTCAGTGTTGCTGGTAATGAAAGAATTAATGAGATTGTAGTGCAGTGCAGGCATGGTAAGCAGCTGGTCCTTGACAGCACTGACAGTACTACAAAGGACATATGAATGCTGAACGTACTAATAGAACCATACAGTATCATCATGGATCGCTACAGCTAGCATATCTGGGCTGCAGCATGGGTGAGCCATGCTGCGCCCCATGCGGCAGTTGACAAGCTGCAAGGAAGGGCCTTTGCTAGGGAGTGAACGAGGCAAAGAGGTTGCAGCTCAAACAAGATGTACTTTTTACTTTTTACATGCCGTTTGAGGGCATTTTATCCAAGCTGACGTGATCTAAAGTGCACAAACAACCATTATGCTGTCTTGTCACTACACAGTAGTACTCGCAGTGGGGCACCAGGCGCCTAGTACCTGAAATCAACATTTTATAAACATAAGTTGAAATCGAGGTTTGAATTGCACACCCCTGGCCCCACGACTCTGTATGCTCAACTGGGCGTGGTTATCACCAGGGTTTCACTTTTGCTTGATGATGCAGATCCAGTTACGGTCGACACCATTTGAATCTCTTATTGCTACATTGTGTCTGTCTGAAAGCACTCGTGCCATGTAGCAGTCAGCTGATCTGCAAAAGGACTGGCACAGTTAAGCCACCTGCAACCCGGATCTTGTTTATGATCACCACCACCGAGGACTGCTGTGTAGTATAACATTCAAGCCGCACCGCGTTGGTGGTGCTAATGCGTGGGCTGTCGCATGCAAGCAGCAGGCTGCAGCTGTGTCACCCCCTTGCACTTCAACAGCTGCGGTCAGCACATGGCGCCCCTGCTCGATAGCAAACCAGCGCAGCGTCTGGCTCAGCTCTCATGACAGGCCTCAGCTGAGCAGCAGCAGCAGCAGCAGCAGCAGTAGCACCATCAGCACCGCCCGTGTCAGCAGCAGTTGAAGGCATGCCACATCAGCAGGAGCAGCAGCTGATAACGCAGCCACCAGCGAGCCTTACCACGTACTAACTAACAAAGCAAATGGTCATGTGGCGATTGCAGCCTTCAGCGCTGCAGCTGCTGCTGCAGAGTCAGCACAGCAGCAGCTGCTGTCAGGGGTACAGAGCAGCCCACTCAGCGCGCTGCTAGCAGCAGACGCTCAGTTGAGGAGCATTGCTGAAGTGTACAGTACTGTGCAGGCATTGCACCACAAGGCAGTGACGCAGAAGCTGCAGCAGTATGGGCCTTCAGCTGCGTCCCTGCCTGGCTTTGCGTATGCTTGCGCAGCCGAGGCGGTAGGGCAGCAGTGGGCAGCACAGCTTGGGGCAAGGATTGAGCTGAGCGACCTGCAGCAGGTGGCCGAGGCCCAAAAATAACAACGCACCAGCAGCGTTGACAGCACTGCCGCCGCTTTTAGCGGCATGGCAACCGACTTGATCAAGGCATGCAGCTGCGGCTCTGGCCAAGTACTGTTGGACGATGTGCTGCTACTGGTGCTACCTGACCTGCGCACGCTGCTGCTCGAGTGCATCAACCCTGCAGCAGTTGCAGCAGCAGCAGGAGCACCCCTGCCTTCTCCTGCAAGGCAGGATCTTGAATGGGTCGACAGTGGAGCATTGATGAGGCAGCAGGAGGTAGGCCTCTCATCCCAGCTACCCATGCTACCGACTGTCTCCAGGGTCAGCTGGGACGGCAGTATATCAGAGCAACTGGTGGCGCAGCTGCTGCAGCAGGGGCAGCAGCAGCACCAAGCGGCAGCTGACAGCAGGCAGCACCCGGTGCGGCTGACCAACCTGGAGCACATAGTGGGCCAGCTTGGCAACATGTGAGACATGGCACACCTGACCGAGAGCCCGCCCCTGCTGCTGCCCTGTGTTGTGCCGTGTATCAAATGTTACAAAGCGTCTCCATCCCAGCAGCACTCGCATGTCACAGGTTGAAATGGTGATCAGGATGCTGTGCAGTGCACTGAGCATCCTGGAAAGCTGCCCTGCAATGCCGTGCTTCTGCTTCTGCTGCTGCTCAACTTTCATGTGAGCCTGCAGACACTTTGTCAACGCCCACTTTGTGGCCTCCGTTGCATCAAGCTCTGTGCGCCTGCTGCCAGCAGCAGAGACCAGGGCCTGGACTTGCAGCTGCAGCATGTTGTAGCCTGGCGCACCACGACACCAGCAATGTACCCACATATGGCGTGGATGGGCAGCCGGCGCTGTTGCCTGTGCAACTGCTGTCGCTGCTGCAGCAGCAGCTGTTTGCTAGCGTGGCATACACCGCAGCCATGGAGCAGCTGGAAGCAGCAGGCCAGCTTTGGCAGCAGGGGCCAGTGACACAGGTGTTACACGCAGCTGGGGGCCGATCAAGCAGGCAAGCAGCCAATGTGCATCTAGTTCCTTTGTATGACTTTTTTGAGAAGACGACACTCTGCAGTGGTGTACCATTCATGTGCGCAGATATGCTTCAGATAAAAGCTAGTTTTTTAACGCACCCCTTGTGCAGATGGAAAGATAAAGATACTTGGCGTCTTGATGCTAGTTTGAACATGCAGCAGCTCTGCAATGACCTCACGCAGTGGCCGTGGCATTTCTGCCTGCTTACATTCCAGGTGTTGGACGCTGTTGGTGACCCCTACGGCCTGCGGGGCCGCAGGATCTGTCATGGTCTGTGGGCTAATGTGCAGCTGGCAGCATATCAGCTGCTGCATGCGCATCAGGGGGACGAGCTTGAGCACTGCCTTTGTGCCAGGGATTGTTGATTACTCAGGACCGCTCTGCGAGGCAGAAGCACACCTCAGGTGCGCGTCCACAAGAACAGCAGCAATACACACAGCAGTTGACCGACCCTGTGGTGACACGTACGTCAGCCCGCAACAGGGGCGGTGGTGCTGCATATTGTCTCATTACTGATGTGTCTTGCAGACAGATGCCGGGGCTCTGCAACTGGCGCAACTCATACTCTGCATTTTGATCTGTGATTGGGCAGCAGATGTGTTGCACCTGCAGTCGCTGCCAGATGAGTGTGACGCGCATGCTGCCAATATGCACCGCTGCAGGATGGCAGAGCTGCAGCTGAGGTCTGCAGCTCATGACCTGGCACAAGAGAACCTGCAACATGCTGACTCCGCCGGAAATCATGGCAGTACTTGCGCGGCCCTCTGCACCACATGGTGAGCCCGGCACCCAGCTGCTGCTGATTGGCACCACCTGCACTTTGATCTGGTTCTTGACTGGGCTACCAGTGACTGCAACCCTGCTGTTTCAGCCTTGGCTTCACCGCTTACCCCCTGTTGGTGCTTGCTGTCTTCCCGATGCCAGGTGATCGATTGCATGCGTCCTGGCTGGCAGAGCCTGCCTACTACCAAGACGTCGTGCTGCTGGCAACGACAGCAGCACAGCAGCAGCAGCAGCAGCCGGGGCAGGCTGCATCTTCGGTGCTGGGCTGTGAGGCAGACGGCACTGATGCAGCGACTATAGGCTCAGCGCTGCTGTGGAGAAGCACAGCATTTTGATGAGAGGTGGGTGGCAGCAACAGCTAGTAAAGAGTCAGCAGTGCGAAGTGCAACAGCAACATTGTGGTGATGAGCGGCACCTTCTGCAGTGGCTGAGCCGCGTTTTCGGCTATGTGCATACTTAGGACAGCCACTGCATGTTGCTGCTTGCTGTGCGCAGGCAGAATCAACAACAGCTCCTGCTGCAGTGCGGCTGCCAATATCAACTGGGGATTGGAGCAGCTACAGGCTGAGTCAGCCCATCAGCAATCACACTGCACGCACCACACTGGCAGCTGCACTGCAAGCCAAGGACCCAAATGCCAGCCGCCACGAGGTGGCACGCGCAATCCTGACCGCAGCACGGCATGCCCAAGAGCTGAGCCCGGGCTCGCAGCCGCTGGTGCAGAAAAGCCGCCTGCCTCCTGCAGTCAACAGCCCAGCAGCACGGGCGGCATATGCCACTTGTTCAGCGGTGCATACTTGCGGTTGCCACCAGCCAGCTCAGGATTTGTGGTGTTGGTGATGCGTGGCTGTTGGGTCCAAGCTGCTGATTGTGGAAGGTTGACAGCAGCAGCTTTTGGATGTAACAAGGATGGCTACGAGTATGCCGTGTCGCAGCTGCACGTGCGCTCAGCTGCCAGCAGTCCTGCCATGGCACGGCTGCTGCTTGGGCCATCAGCACTGGACGGAGCTGCCTCAGGTGGGTGCTGGGTGCTGCAACTGCAGCCACTGATGCGCTTGCCTTCATCAAAGAGTGTGCATGCTTCGTGATGCATGTGCACGCAAAAGCAAGCTCCAGCAAGATAACCTACACTGCAAATTCCGTTTGTGCGCATCTGCTCAACCCTACATGCTTGTTAGGCTGAAAATTGGTGGTTATGATTCTTCTGCTGTCCCGTTGCTTTACTATGTACAGGTATGTTGCAGATGCTGAGGCATCCCTCGCATTGACCGCAGCACAGCTGTTGTCCAGATGCTGCAAGCACCCATCCTCATCCGCTCCTATGATGACCTTGCAGTCCAGCGGCATGCTTGGAAGCTGCGTGGACCAAGCAGAGCACATGCATGTGTGCATCCAGCTGCTGCTGCAAGCTGATGACCCTGGAAGAGAGATGATTTGGGCTCCCTTGGTGGTCGCTGGTGGCGATGCTGCACAGCTGCAGCCTGAGCTGCAGCCCTACGACCTGCACATGAAGGCAGCACTGGCCAGCCGGTGAGGCGTGCAAGCACACACACCCGCTGAGAGCAACGCACGTGTTTTGCAGCTGATCACTGCACACAGCCATGCACCACAATGTCCCTGCAAGGTGGTACGCCGGTAACCAGCCTGTTTGTCATTCTTGCATGGTTTTTCTTGGTGAGCCTGTTTGTCAAGTATGCTGCTGCATGATGATGCATGTTGCACTCCCTGCAGGTTTGCCATCACATGCAGAGGGCTGCTTGCAGCCAAGGCAATGCTGCTGGAGCTGCTGGATGCAGTGCCAGAGCAGCAGCCTCATGTTCAGGAGCAGGACAACAGCACCCCTCCTACCAAGCAGCAGCTGCTTCAGCGCCTGCTGTTGCAGCTGCAGCACACATTGATGATCACGAAGCATGAAGCCACCAACCTGGGCACTGTTGATCTGGCAGAGCTGCTGTGCAGGCCAGCAAACCTGAACTCCAACGACAGGCAGACGTCGCTGATAAGTGCACTGCTGCAGGCCGCCTATGATGGTGAAGGTGCGTGAATCGAGGCGCCACGGGCACAAGCTGTTGCAGAAGCCAGGTAGCAGGAAGGGAAATGTGCATGCTCTGTGTAGATGCTGTGCGCGGCAGTGTTATGGGTGCTGGCTGCCTCATGTCCTGACCTTCTGCTGAAGTCTGACGCTGCTGTTTCTGCGTCGCAGGTGCCTAGGAGTCCATGACTGGCATCTGGCAACAAGCAATGGGACGTAGCAACGCAGCAGCAGATTACGCAGAATGCTGTGCTGTGGCAGTGCTGTTGGCACTCGCTGTGCAGCAAGGCCTGCAAGACCAGGTGCCTGATGCACAACTTCTGGAACATGTGCAAGAGAGCCTGACTCACAGCTCAGACGGCCTACTGCTTAGCATGCAGCAGGCAGAGCAGCTGTGGGATGCGGCAGTCCAGCCAGCTGTGGATGCAGCTGCAGCACTTGCAGCTGGCGACAGTGAGCAGAGGGCGGCAGCAGCAGTCATAGTGCAAAATGTGTGGCCTGCCATTGCCTTATTTGTATGCCTTGGCCACCTGCAGCTTCTCCTGCGCAAGCTGCCTGCACTGATGCAGCTTCACCACCAGCTGCAGCCAAGTGTGCCAGAGGCACCTGCTGCAACAGTGGATGCCGATGCTGAGGGTATGTTGAGTTGCATGGCAGAGGTTGCACGGCTGGCAGGTGCAGCTGGTGACATAAAGGCCATAAGGCATCTGGTGCAGTGCCTTGGCAGCAGCAGCAGCAGCAGCAGCAGCCAGCAGCAGCAGCAGCAGCAGCAGCAGCACATGTGAACAGGTGCCCGCTGCAGCTGCCGCAATCTTCAGAGAGGCGCTCCAGCGTGCTGTGGACATTGACAGTGAGCAGCCAAATGATGACGATGCATTGGCATCTCGTTGGTACAGGAGGCTGATGCAGCTGCAAAGCAGATATGCAGGTGGCAGCAGCAGCAGCAGCAGCAGGGCAAGCAGCAGCAGCAGTGCAGGCAGGGCAATGTTCGTTGCAGAGCTGCTCAGCGTTGTTGATGAAGCAGCACAACCCAGCCAGATGAGATACGCTCTTGCCAGGCTGGCACAGTACACGGTGCGGCAGGCTGGGCAGTTTGACTTGCAGCTGCTGCTGCCGGCTGGCCTCTCTCCACCCAGCTATTGAGGGAGTTGCTACTTGCAGCACTTGCAGATGATAGCAGCCTTGCTGTTGCGTGGGCTACACTCCTGGCTGATGCAGCAACAGCAGAGCAGTTGAAGCAGGTGCCAGCAACCTGTTGGTAACTGTCGCCATGTTCATCAGCTGCCCCGCAGCAGCACTGGAGAAGCAGGGCTGCAGAAGCATCCAGTTCAGGGTGACAAGTGGCCAGCTGCTGCTGAAGGTAGCTGCTGCAGCTCTGCAACACCATGACAGCGACAAGAGCCGCTGGTACAAGCAGCTTTCTGAGGGCCTGCTGGTGGCAACAGTCGCGTACGCCGGCAGTGACAGCAGTGCTGGCAGCTGCGGCAGCAGCAGCAGCAGCAGCAGCATGACTGCTGGTGTGGCACCTTCCTTGGTTGGGGCTGGCCAAGTGTCACAGGGTGCTGCAGCACCCCTGCTGCCGCTGCAGCAGCTGTTGGGTTGGTTGAAGCAGCAGGGTCAGCGGCAAGGGGCCGGCAGCATTGCCAGCGTCTCAGCTTTGCTTGATGCAATGCTGTGTGAAAGCTCTGATTTCCTGTCACAGCGGCAGTCCTGGCAGCTGTATGAGGTGCTGCTGGAGCTGCAGCAGCAACCTGCATGGCGGCAACAACCGCAGGCAACAAGCTTGTCCGCAGCAGCATGTGATGCGCTGATCCAGCAGCAGCATAATACTGGTCAATACGCAGACACTGCAACCAGAGTGCTGCAGCTGCTGCTCCACTCGTCATGCGGCAGCAGCAGCAGCAGCAGCAGCAGCGGAGGCGGCTTGGAGGCATCAGCTCAGTGCTATGAGCAGCTGGCAGCAGCAGTGCGACTTGGCCATCACGTAGAGGTGCTGCAGCTGGTGCTGCAGGCAGCTGCAGCTGGTGATAACCTTCAGGGACTGCTGGACCTGTGGCAGCAGCAGCACCTGCAGCAGCCGGAACATCCTGCTGCTACACCTGCAGGCCTTGACACTGAGCACTTCCTGCGCGAGGTGTGTGGCGAGCCACCACCATCAGCAGTCCCTGCGGGCAGCTCTTGATGCAAGCCTGCGGCTGCAGGTAGTGCCAGCGATACCGCAGCTGCTGCGGCTGCTGCAGCAAGCAGTACCAGGCGTCAGCGTGTCACACACGTTGACGAGCCAGCAGCTGCAGCAGTGTGTGCGCCTGCTGTGCTCCTGCAACAGCACGACTGCAGCGTCACAAGCAGCATGGGCAGCAGCACAGCAGCTTGTCAGTGAGTGCCTGGCTGCTGTGCCAGATGCGGAAACACCAGCAGCATTTTGTGCTGAAACAGTCACCTCCCACGCAGCTGCCGCGGCAGCAGCTGCAGCAAGCAGCCAGCCAATCATTGTGCAGCATTTGCAGCGCATGGCAGTCCAGCAGTGCTTGTGCAGGCTGTCATGCTGCTTGCTGGCAAGGCAGATGCAGCTAGCACGCAGCTGCTGTTGGAGGCCGTTCTGTCAGACTGTGCAGGCCAGCAGCTGCAACGGCAGCAAGTGCTCAAGTACTTGTCAGATGACGACGTACAGCACCTGCTGTCGCTACTGTGCAAGGGCAGCAGCAGCATGCCAGCTGCAGAGCAGTTGGTCAGCTTGTGGGTGTGTGAGGGTGGACAGAAGCTGCCACAAGCAGCAGCGTCAGCAATGCTTGAAGCACACGGCAAGCACAGCAGCAGCCTGCAGCCTGGTTCAGCAGCTGTGCTGCTAGGAGCTGTAAGCCAGCCACAGCTGCCTGCAGCGGCGTTCACCACCAACCAGCAGCAGCAGCAGCAGCAGCAGCAGCAGCAGCAGCAGCAGCAGGCTGTGACCAAGGATGCCGCATCTGCTTGCCGAAGCAGCAGCCAGCTGGTTGCACAGATCTGCACTTCCCTGGCACACCCTTCAGCCACACCAGGCAAACCACAAGCCGCTGAAGTTGCTGCAGCACAGGACATGGCTTGGGTGGGTGAGCTCAGCAGCCCAGCAGCAGCAGTGGCCCTGTTCAGCAGCTGGTACTGGCAGACACCGGCTGACCCTAGCCTGCTGCTGCTGCTGTACAGCAGAGCCCGCCAGGGCCCCGGCAGTGTCAAGCCCAGCCTTGATGGCTTGCTGCTGGACCTGGGGCTGGCTGCAGCAGGGCGGGCAGGGGACTGGTACACATGTGGGGGCGGTGCCATTGTTGCAGAAGCAGAATATTGGACTTATCGTCGCAGTACTGGCAGCCAATTGCCAAAGAACCCTGTCACTGGTGATTGTCAAGTTGCCGTGCTGGGCAGCCATAGGTGCGTGGTACGGTGTCACTTATTTGATACCTGATTATTGCCGTGTCGAGGATGCTCATTATCACAACTAGCAGCGTGTCTGTGTGCTGCACTGACAAGCCCAGCACCGCTGCTTCTGCTGTTCCTGCCGCAACTGCTGCTTGTTATGCTGCAGGTGCTGGCATTGTATCTGCTGCCCGTACCATCCAAGCAGGCGGCAAGGGCAGCGGCAGCCGCAGCAGCAAAGGCAGCAGGGGTAGCGCAGATCTGGCACGGAATGGGTGCCGCTGCTGCCGGAGGCCCGTGCAGTGCTGCTGGCTGTGCTGGTGAATGAGCATGACGGCAATGCGCTGCAAGGCATCACGCATGCTGTGTAGCTGCTCAGCCAGGCAGCTACTCAGGCAAGAGCAGCTTGGGTTGAGCAGCAGCAGCAGCAGAAGGGAGAGCAGCAGCCGAGCAGGGCAGGCAAGCAGCAGAAGCAGCAGCAGAACAAGGCTGCTGCTGCTGCTGCTGCTAAGCAGGCAGCCAAAAGCGCAGGCAACAGCAACAGCAGCACTGGCCTGGCTGGTGCCAACTGCACAGCGCTGCTGTCCTGCCGGTGCTGAAGGCGCTGCTGGAGCCTGCCTTGATGCAGTGACAGACGAGCAGGGCGAGGCGGTGGACGGAGCAGCCGCACTTGCAGCAGGCAATGCTGCAGCTGACCTGATGTCTCAGCTGCTGGGGCACAGCCTGCTGCAGCTGCTAGACCAGCAGCAGCAGCAGCAGGGGCCAGCAGCAGCAGCCCCCAGCAGCAGCGCACTGCCCGCACTGGTGGTTCCAGATGCTGAGGCGTGGGGCTTGCTGGCGCGCCTGTTTGGGGCAGCTGGCAGGTACAAGTGGGTGGCGGGGCTCGCCACTGCAGCAACACGGGGTCAGCTGCTGCTGGCAGGCCCAGGTTCCAGCAACACTGCAGGGGCAGCGGCAGCGGCAAAGCAGCAGGGCCTGGCAGGTGGTCTGCTGGTGACCTGCAGTGTGTGCTGGCAGCGGCTGCTGATGTGTGGCTGTCTGCGCGCTGCCCGGCCTGGTGCTGGCCATGCTTGATGCGCTGGCGGCAGCGGGCGGCAGCAGCCTGGACAATGCACAGCTGGCACGCGCCGTGGACGCGGCCATGCATACAGGGGTGGGTGCAGGCTGCAATGCCGTGGGCGTGCCCGAGTATCGCTGGCATGGCTGATGCTGCGTTCCTGTGCAATTCCTGTGCAGGTGCCGCCGCCTGCTGCGTGGTCACACCACCGTCAGGCTGTGTGCTGGTCCGTCTTCTGTGAGCTTGGCCATGCACACCGCCCTGAGGCATGAGCCACGCTGTCATGCACCACGCACTCACCAGGGGTGCAGCACACATGCGGTTGCACTTGCACTGCAAGCGGCATCCCCTGGCCAAACAGATCCCTGATGCACCAGCCACTGCACACTTGTGTCCCGCTGCTCGTTTGTCGTGCTAATGGCCTCGCGCTGTCATTGAGCCTAATTGTGCGGCTGCCGCTTGCAGGACGGGCGTGACGGGGGCGTGCTGTATGCCGGGCTGGTGGCCCGCGTGGCAATGAGCTGGACCTGTACGAGGCCCTGCCACAGCTGCTGGAGCAGCGGCAGCCGCAGCAGCAGGGTGCAGGAGCAGCTGCTGCCGCAAGCGCTGCAGCTGGGTGCAGCTGGTGCAGTGCTGGCAGGCGCCATGCGGAGGCCTGGGCGGCGACCCTGCTGCTGCTGCTGGTGGTGGTGGTGGCGAGGCAGGCGCTGTTCAGCGACCAGGCAGCAGCAGCGGTGTCGGTGGCATCAGGCTGGTGTGTCGTGAGGGCTTGTCGCCGCAGCAGCTGCTGCAGGAGGTGGACAAGAGCATGCACACCACAGCAAGCAGGCTGGTGGCAGCAGCCCGGGCTGCAGGGTAGGCGGTGGGGGTGCCACCTGCGCTGGGCACCCGGGGCTCTAGGATGGCAGGAGAGTGAGACGTACTTTGATGGGCAATGCTTCGTCAGCCGACTGCACACCCCCTGTTAATACTTGAACAGTGACAAGTGACACGCCCCACACATGCACTGTGCAGCACACAAGTCTGATAGTCAGTTGAGCTGCTGCTGCAGCTGCTCAAAGCCAAAGGAGTGTAGCTGCCTTTATACGCTACGTGGAGTTCCTTTGTTTGGCGACCTTACGACGTTGCAAGCTATGCAGGAGCAGCAGCAGATGAAACCCTCCTCCATGTTTTACTCCCGCCCTTGTAAGACCATGTTCGCTGCCTTTGTTAATAGCCCCTCCGCCCTGGCTGTGATCCACCACGAGCGCTTTGAACGCATTGAAGAACAACGCCTCGAAGGAGAAGAAGAACAACACTAGGCAAAGACAATCAGCAGGTGCAGAGGCCAGCTCCTCACAGCATTGTTGCGCTGAGAGGTAGGGGAAACGGGTAGACGCACGTTAAGCAGGCGGGTTTCACCACGCGGCATCAGCAAAACAGCAGCACCAGCGGGGCTCGAGTTGGTTGTGATGTTGCTGTTGGTGTTTCATGACGATCAGAAGCAGCAGCACTGCTACATTCTTGGTCTGCACACGTCCAGCACTGCACCACTTCAGCCTGTGCTGCTGTATGCCTGCAGGAACCTGCTTCACGCCTGGGTTGCAAAAGCCACCAGGTCGGGCGTGCCGCGTCACCAAGTGGTGCACTGGGTGCGGCGCAAGGCAGGCGCAAGCATCACCGTGTGGCGGCACCTGGCAGACGGCTCTCTGGGCGTGTCGGTGCCATGCGTGGTGTGCAAGGAGACGCTGGCGCAGTTCGACCTGCGCGTGACCTGCATGGTGGCACCAGGGCAGTGGTACTGCGGCCGCCTCACAGACCCAGGCGCACCGCCAGCCAAGGCAACATCAGGGCAGCTGATGCGCATGTGCAAGGGCAGCAGCTGAACAGGAGCAGTGGATGTGTTGCAGCTGCTGCTGGTGTTGGCAGTGGTGTCATGCAGCACTTGACACGCAGCAGTTGCAGCAAGATATGCTGTCACTGTGGCAACTGGCTCCACATCATCTGCACAAACGGACGGAAGCACTGTCGTCTGAATTGTGCTTAGCATTGTTTGTGTCTGCTGCACCTGACAGCTGCTCTTGCCATGTGTTGTACCGTCAGCACAGTGCCTTGCGCTCCAGAGAAGTAACCATATGTGCAAAGCAGGCAGTGCCTTGCAGAGCAGGCACTGCCTTGTCAAAGATTGTGTTTTGCTCATTTGGCACGGCCAACTGGTCCTTCGCTGCCGTTGCATGTGTGTTTGCAGCACGATGCCATACACAAGGTACTTGGGCTTCGCGTTCAGGCTGAGTTAGGGTGCTGCTGCTTTTTACTCGGTGCCTCATCTGCAGAATCTGCAGAATGTTACATGTCACTTCGTGGGTTTGAACCGTAACATGTTGTTCATGCCAGGATAACCGCTGACAAAAAGCTAACTAGCCGTCTTTGCAGTGTCTTGAACACTATCATTGATACATGGGCAAAAAACCGTGCAGAGCCAACCACAACACCTAAGGGCAGTGGTTCGCAGCCGTTCACGCGCATATGCGCACTTCAATATTTGGTCTCATTATTACTTGGCTTTACGTGGGCAAAGGACGGGGCCAGCAGCACAGATGAAGCTCCGCATGCACAGCATGTCTGGCTGTCAGCAGCTGGTGCAGGCAAGCTAGTTGCGTGATACTCGTGGTAGCTTCGTGAAATGCAAGGTAAATCGATCCTAAAGTGATTACATCAATACTGGTGGCTTGATGTCATGCATGTGACGCCTCGGGCATCAGCAGCAGGCATAGCAGCACTGTGCACACTCTGCTGTGGGAACCCCTGCTTCTGCGCGTAGGCGGGGCCTCAGGAGGCCAGTTGAAGGCCAAGACTGTGAACTTCAGCTTCAATGGTTCCAGTCAGCAGGCAGAACTGCCAACCAACATCAGCAGCTATGAGGGCCTGCTGGATTTTGCAAGGCGCACATTCAACCAGCAGGTATGTCCCCCTAGGGGTGACATCGACAATGGCGCCACTGCGCATACTTGTGCAGCAGCTGTCATGTCACTTGCGGAGCAACTCGGTTAGCAGCAGCAACAGTACGTCACAAGTAAGGAAAATTTTTGGTCCAGCTGGCAATACGTGAGCGTAATGTCACTCCTGCGTTGTGCCCACTGTTGTGCCCACTCGCACTTGTGTTGCATGCACAACATGCAGGACGAGCTGGTCATCACTGACGGCTCAACAAACATCAGCTGTGATGAACAGGTGCAGCAGCTGCAGCCAGGGCAGCGCCTGCTGGTGCGGCCAGCGCAGCAGGGTGCAGACCAGCCGGTGTTCAAGGTGGGTGCCGCACCACACACAGCGCCTGCCTGGACACCTTACACTCTGGGGCAAACAACGACAGAGCAGCCGTATCTGAGGCGCAACAGCTACTGTCATTTCATGAATTGGCTGGTTGGCTGGCTGGCTGGCTGGCTAAACACGTCAAGCAGGTTAGCAAGTAGCTGTGCCATCCTGCAACATGCAGCTACGTGCTGCCTGCTTGGCTGGCTGGCTGCCTGCTGCTTGCAGGAGCGCATCAGCTTCAATCCACACCCCAAAACCCTCACCATGGCAGGAGACTACGAGTACTTTGCAGCGCAGGGCCACCACCCTCTGGCCTTTGCACTGGCAGAGCTCATAGACAACGCACTGCGTGCCACCAAGAGCAACAGCGAGCACCCGCGCAGCATCACTGTATCGCTGATCACAGATGACAAAGGCAGCAAGGGCATGGTGTGCGTGCGGGACAATGGCTCAGGCATGACTGTGCAGGAGCTGAACAACTGGGCAGTTATGAACCTGTCCATGGAAGACAGGGGGCTGTTGAACACAGAGGAGGAGAAATGTGAGTCGCCTGCAGCTGCGCAATGGTGACAGCTGCACAAGGGCAGCGAAGGACTATGATTGGCAGCAGTGGCACTGCCGCTGTCAAGCAACCGCAGCCTAAAGCGCGGCAGCTGTAGCTAGCAGTCATTGTGCTTCAATAATGAATGCACGTTGACATATGGCTCCGAAGAGTCTACTGCACTCATGGTCACATTAAGCAGGCATGTGTGTGTGTGTGTGTTTGGGTGCTGCAGGCGGCAACCGCTACCTGAGCAGTGACATCAGCTTCTTTGGCGTTGGCTCAAAGAACGCCGCCTTCTTCCTTGGCAAGACTGTCAAGGTGGTGTCCAAGACCAGCGACAGCAGCTACGTGCACGAGCTCTGCATCCAGGGTATGCTGCTTACGCGTGGCTTCCTACGTTCTGCTGCTTGCTGGCTAGCAGCACCGCCTCATCTTGCAGTGATGGGTGCTGAGGGTGGCATGCATGCCAGGGCAGTGAAAGCCTGCACGATATGGTCTATGTAATGCTGCTGTTGCCGGCTCGCAAGACAGACAACTGTGTGGCTGTTGCTGCAGCTGCTGAGTTGGAGCGGCGCTACCGTGACGGCCAGGCGGTGTATGAGGAAGACATGCTGCACAGGCAACCAGGGGACGCATCCAGCCTGGCAGCAGCAGAGCTGCCATTCACACAGCCCCAGGCGCTGCTGCAGGAAGAGGTGAGCTGGTACTCATAGCAGTCGCTGCTGTGTCATTATTGCACGTGCCTCAACAGGACATGCTGGCAGCTTCACAGCATGAGCTTCGCTTGCAGGGGGTATGTGTTAGGGCAGGCGTAATCACTCATGCCCGGCCCTGTGCTCATGGTTGCACTTGCATGTCAGGCAGCTGCTGACGACGGCAGCTTCACGCGCGTCCTCATCTACGACCTGAAGCCTGACGTGCTGGGGCAGCTGTGTGATGAGGACGAGGGCGCCACCGTGCTGCGGGACCTGGCGCACCTGTATCACTACTACCTGCATGGAGCCAAGGGGAACACGTTCACGTGAGCACGAGCAGGCCGGCAGCGCGAGCACCACACTAGGCCGGCAGCATGCCGGGCACTGCTGTGCCATGGTTGCTTGCTGTAGCGACGCACAGCCAGCAGTGCAGCGTGCTGGGGTGGTGCCGGGCACATCCCTCTCCGCGCCTCTGCTGAACTGAGTGTGCGCGCGTCTCCCTGCTGCCTGCAGGTCCAGCCACGCGGCCACGCTGCCCAACTGCGAGCAGGTGCCTGACATCCTGGTGGAGCGCTACCACGGCTGCGAGCAGTGCTGGCGCAGGACGCTGGCGCAGGTGGACGATGACCTGGAGAGCCGCTACCTTGCAGCCAAGCGGGACCAGCTGGAGTTTGTGCTGTCAGTGCCAACCCATGGTGAGCCGATTTGGCCACTGCAAACAAGTTTCCTTCATTGAAGCAAGATTAGGCACTCTGGTTGTTCAGCTTCGTTTTGTGCTTGTCCCTGTTGAACATAATCAAGATACGTGGATGTCTGCTGTGCCTGCTGATCAGAGGCCTGCTGTTTATTGTGGGGGCGCTTGCGGCTGTACCAAAAAAACCGCTCTCTGCAGGCAAGGTGGAGGGCGTGCTGTGGTACTTCCCCTATGAGAACGACCAGGAGACAGTGCCGCTGGACCCACACACCATGGGGCGAATGATGCTCACATCGCACCGTGACGGTACTACACAGCCAGCCGCTGCAGGACAGGGTGGGCTGACGCAGGTTGCACCGTCGCAGCTGGCGGCTTGGCAGTCCCAGAAAGGCCACTGCACACAGGTCAAGCGGCAAGCAGAACTGGAGCCAGAGCAAGATGCAGGCGAGCAGTGATAGCAAGCAGTCATTGTACTACATGCTATGTGTGGGTGCTGCCGATTGCTATATCGCCTAGCACACAGGTTGCTTGCTTGCTGGTCGTGCTCTGTGTGACCCAGCAGCGCCCTGCTTGTATGCGAGAGATGAAGCAACTGCTGTTGCGCAGCTGCTGATCTCTACCCTGCATCCTGTTGCAGGCTACGCTGCGCTTCTGGCAGCCTGCCCTACGTTTGAGGCGTTCTGGCAGGGCAGGCTCATCCCGGGCGCGTGTGTGGACACGCTGCCCTTCATACGCGCTGTGCGCAGCAAGCGCACCGCAGCAGGCAAGGACCAGATGCCGGACGAGGTGTTCAGCAGGATCAGGTGAGGCAGGGCAAGCGCAGCATGCAGTAAGGCCGTGGGCCCGCTGGTGTGCATGCATGCTGCAACCCCGCATGAGCTGCGGTGTGCAGCTGGGTCGCGCGCTTGCAGGCGAGCTGCACTGCTGCTGTGCCAACCGCGACGACCTCTACCCACCTATCGCCTTGCACCTGCATCGCGTGTTCAGCTCACATGCACTGCCGCTACTTCTGCCCCCGCTGCTGCTGCTGCCCATGACCCATACCCAGAGGGGCGCTGTTCTTCGGCCCTGGCTTCCGCGTGACTCGCAACAAGCTGACCTTCAGAGACAACTTGGCGCTGCTGCTGGAGAGCGCCAGCCCCACAGACAGGCAGCTGGAGAAGCACTTCAAGGACTGGCTGACAGCCTGCCACCGTAGCTACGACCGCAGCGTGAAGTTTGAGGTGCTGTGCCACCCAGCTGCACAGGTGCGCAGTGCATGTCTCGACACGCGGCGTGCACACTTTCGCTACCAGCACGTACTTAACTGAGTCGTGAGTTTTTGCATGATTACAGCGGCAGCACCTGTAAATGCTCTTTGACAGATGTTGCCAGCACGTCCATATGCACTGCTGAGCCTTGCGTGTAATCCTATTACTGCTTCAGCCTGCTGCTGCTGCTGGTGCTGCTGTTGCTGCTGCCGCTGTCCAGGCACATGCCCGCAAGGAGCTGGGCAAGGACGTCACCATCTTTGAGCGCATCAGCGACGGCCTGCAGACCATCAGCAAGGGAGACATCATCCGCCTCAGCACCAAGCCGGCAGTGCTGGGCAGGGTGAGCCGCTAGGCTTGCAACAGGGACGGTGCATAACCGCGTGCTGCCATGTTTTTCTGCACACCATTGCTATGCTGTCATCCTGCTAGCACTAGCTCGTGCTGTTGCATGCACTGCCATTCAGCACACAGATGGTGCCACGTTGCGGACTGACAGAATTCCTGCTGCTGTGCCTGTACCCATTGCTGCCGTCCACCCAGGTGGAGCACTTCAGCATCCCACAGGTTGTGCAAGCCGGGGGCCACTTCAGCGGCGGCAGTGTCACAGTGCGCGCCCTGCCGCTGGAGGTGCTGGGCCCGGACAACATGCACACCTGGCCGCTGCGGCGGCTGGAGGGGCTGGTGTCACCCCAGGAGCTGGAGGAGCACGCCAGCAGGGAGCTGTCCAAGGTGTGCTGCTGCTGCTGCTGCTGCTGCTGCTGCTGTGATCATTTAATGGCTGACTTGCTGTTAAGCAGTGTTTGCTGGTTGCTGTGCTTTGGCTGACCAGGACATACACATCTTTAGCGCTGTGGGTGCCCCTACTGTACACGTGCCGCTGCCGTTGCTGCTGCTGCTGCTGCTGCTGCTGCTGCTGCTGTGCTGCATTGTCAAGATTTAACAAAAAATACCCGGGGTGTATGTGCACGCTTGCAGCAACACCACAAACATCAAGTAACACTGCTGCCTTTTGCTGCAGCTGCCTGCTAGCTTCCGCTTTGAGCCGCTCAACCTTGCCAAGGGCGGGATGCTGACGCTGCCAGCTGGCAGTGGGCTGCCTGAGACGAGCGTCAGCGTGGTCAATGGGGCTGGCAACAGGGTGGTGAAGTCACTCATTGGTGGTCAGAGGCAGCAGCTGAAAGTGGTGAGTGTGCGCCTGCTTGGAGCGTGTTCCTGCCAGCTCCTGCCGTGCAACCGCAAGCCTTTCGCTTGTTTTTGACACACCTTCCTGTGTAATAATCGACTGCTAACTGTGCATCACCGTGCCTGTTGCTGGGGAGGAGCTAATTGGTTTGTGCTCCTGCAGGTGCAAACCCTGTACTACTTGGGACCGGCAGGCAGTGCCCGAAAGCGAACAGCTGCAGCAGCCGCACAAGGCAGCAACGATGTCACACCTGATGGAGCAGCAGCAGCGGCAGCAGCAGTGCCAGCTGCAGAGGAGGCTGGCAGCAAAAAGGGTGGCAAACGCGGCAAGCGAAGAAAGCGTGGTGCAGCTGCTGCTGAAGCTGCTGAGGATGAGGCCACAGCTGCTGCTGAGAAGGAGAATGAGCTGCCTGGCCCGACTGCTGCTGACGGCACAAAAGCTGTAAAAACCACACCAGCTGAGCAGCCTGAGGTACGCCAGCGGATGGCAAACTCGATATGGCAGGGAGGGGGGCTGAGCAACTTCTGCTTTCTTGTTGCATGTACGTGTGCATCAATGCGCACAGAATGACAGCGTGCAATGCTTCACATGTCAGCAATGTACTGCGTGCGACTGACTGCGCACTGGACAAAAGCAGTCATCATGAAGGAGCCCATCCCTGCCTAGTCCATCCATGTGATGTGCTATGGTCTGCTGCTGCAGGACGAGCCAGTGTGTGAGGGTGAGGTGCTGCTGTCTGTTGAGAACAAGTCGCCTATCCAAGACACGTTCCAGTTCCAGCGCATCTCAGGAGGACTGTCCAGGTAATGGATATACCAGAACACCATTGTGCTGTACATCTGTGGCAATTAGTTTACTGCTTTGCCGGTGCATGCCTTGTTCGTACACCGGGTCCGTCTGGTAGCTTCTGTTAAGTCTTTGCTTCTCCGCATCAGCGTGGACTTTTCAACCGCAACCAGCATGAATCGCACTGCAACATCACATTGGTCACTGGTGCGTGCAGGTCCGGCTGCTACTGCCTGCAGTACAGCCTGCTCCCTGAGCTGCCGGGCGGCCGCACGCTTCGCTTCAGCATCGACCTGCAGGTCACAGCAGGCCCTGCCGTGAGCTTTGATATCAGGGTGAGCAGCCAGTTCCCTCAGCAACACCATCAACCACAGCCATGTGCTGTGTTGAAGGTACACTGGTTGGCCTGCTGCAAAGCCTCTGCCTTCAAACACCGCCGTGCACCAGACAACCCAGCTATGCCGTGATTGCGTACGCGGTCCTCCGACAGCAGCACCTGCAGCCTGCAGGCTTCGACACGCACGTCTTCGCAAGCGGTGGGCACATCCATACACGACCTTTACGCGTGCAAACTTCTGTGCAGGGTGAGGGCCGTGCAGTTGCCCTCAGCAAGTCCATCATGCTGGGTGAGGCGCTGCCCCCGCTGCGCCTGCTGCTGCAAGACAGCCACGGCAATGCCGTGCCTGCGGATGCTGCTTCATGGGCTGAGCGGCAGGTGCAGCTGCAGGTGCTGCAGGGCAGCGCAGCCGGGGCAGGCGCTGTGCTGCAGGAGCTTGCTGTGGTGGCAGACACGGTGGGTGCGGACGTAATGTGCAAATGCTCCTTGCTTGTCAACGGCTGCTGCGTAGAATATCACCTGGACGTGCATGCTGTTGCTGTCTGGCAGTCAACCTGCTTCAAACATGCCAATCTGTGCACGTGAAGTCCTGGCTCCTGTTGGCTGCTGTGTAACGCAGGAGGTGCGGCAGGATGAGCTGTGCCTCATCAACGTGCGGGTGCTGGGGCCGTCCTCGCCTGCACCTGGCGGCATGCAGCTGTTCAAGCTGCCGGCCCCCGACGCAGCGGCTGACGGTAGGGCCACTGGGCGCACCCAGCGCGGCACCGCCGCGGCGCCGCCATCAGCTGCCACGCTGCCTATCGTGCGCTCAGTGGATGTCTCCCTGGCAGCGCACATTGCGGGGCTGGCGCCACAGGTAGGCTGAGCTGGTGTGCTGCCTGATCCTGCGAAATTGTGCAGGATGTCAGGTCAGAGCAGGAACAGGAGGAGGAGGAGCATTGGTTGAGCTAAGGTGGTTGAGCCTGTGCACAGCCGCCATGCCCTGCCTGGTCACTGACACGTGTCCATGTGCCTAGTCTGTGAGAGTTCTTTGGGTGCTGCTGATGTTGGCGTTGGGTGCTTGCAGGGCTTTCCGCTGCGCCTGGCGCCTGGCGCGCCCCACTCGCTGCGGCTGCTGGCAGGGCACCCCTTTGGCCAGCAGCAGCGCAGCGGGGATGAGCAGGAGGAGCCGGCGCAGCAGCAGATGACGCAGCTGGCACCTGAGCAGCAGGTGGTGCCCGCACAGATCATGAGCGGGGAGCAGATGCCCACCTTCAAGGTGAGATGCACATGCAACAGCATCGCTTGATGTGTAGTTCAAAATGTGCATGCTTCTGCTTTCAAACTGGAGCGTGCAGGCATGTACTGCATGCTTCTGCTTTCAAATGGCGTGCTAAGCGCCGCTGCATGCTGGCGGTGTCGCTGCTCATGCAGGTGCAAGCCTTGGATGTGTGGGGCAACCCCACCTGCCCCAACGACCTGCTGCCCTTTGAGGTGATGCTGCAGTGTGCAGCGACCGACCCAGGCAGCGGCACCTTCCAAGTAGACGACAGGTGATTCCAGGACTTGTCATAAGCTGCTGCTTCTCTCTTCGCTGCATGGCTGCTGGCCATGCTTCGCTTGCGTGTGGCGGGTACCCTGCCTGCCTTTGAGCAAGTGGCACGTGACTCACCACTGTGTCTGCTGTACACAGGGGTGTTGCCACTGTCAGTGGGCTGTTGGTACAGCGCCAGGATGCAGCGGACGGCAATGAGGGAGGCTCTGCGCCTGACCCAGCAGCTGACGACAAGCACCAGCAGCACCAGCTGCTGCTGTGGCCGCAGTCTGGTCGGTGCGAGCACCCACAGCTGCAAGCGGCGCTGGACGTGGCGCAGCCGCAGCAGCAGACGGAGCTGCAGCTGGTGGTACTGCCCAGCACCATGCCAGCAGAGCTGCTGATGACACACCAGGGGGAGGTGCGTGCGCACGTGCCTGCGCATCAAGTAGGCTGAGGCAGCTGTAGCTGTATTGCGCACGCGACATAGGCAACTGGTTACAGCCCTGCCAGAAGTGCGTTGTACGTCTGCTGTCCACCCTGCTGCCCGCAACACAACTTGCATGCGGCTTGCAGGTGCTGACAGTGCGTTCCGTGTATGGTTGTGTGTGTCTGTTTGTGCAGGAGCTTGGCAGGCGCATGCAAGAGGGCCGCGATGGCGGCGAAGGCGAGCTGGTGTGGCAGCTGTCGGGGGTTGAGGCGGGCAGCAGGGTGGAGGGCCTGGCAGTGCGCTGTGTGGACGAAGTGGGGCGCCCAGCCGCTGGGGGTGTGCGCGGCCGCATACAGGTTGGTGCAAGACTCGTGGGCTGCAGGGGTAGAGACAAAACACCCGTCTGTCAGCCTTGTGCGGAAGCAGTGTCTCATGTCCATCGCGTGCGTGTCAGGCGCGTTCCGCATGCTGAGTACGCCGCACTGGGGTAAACATGCTCCTGTCCACTCACTGCCGTTGCACTGACGCAGCTATGCATGTTGCACTGCTGTCGCTGCCTCAGGTGTCATGGGCCAAGGGCTCCAAGAAGGCAGTGCTGGGTGGGGATGACATCCGGCTTCCGTCGCTGCAGGCGCCCGATGCAGTGGGCCAAGCAGTCCCTTTTTGGGTGCGCTTTGTCGGGGACCCCAAGGAGTGGCCAGGTAGGCCATGCTCATGTTTTCGATGCCTGCCAGCTTGGCCCAGGAATTGGCAAGCGGCGTGTGATGTGCAGTTGCGGTTTTGCGTCCCTTGCCGTGGACAGCTGATTGCACCTGCATACTTTCTCCGTCGCTCACCCAGCCACAACCGCGGCCTGCTGCAGGTGTGTCACTGGACATCAACTTTGAGGTGTCAGTGGTGCCAGGCCCGCCAGCATCATGGAGTGTGGCAATAGTGGACTACCGCAAGGGCGCAGCAGCGGCAGCAGCAGCGGCAGCAGGCAAGGCTGGCGAGGCTGATGGTGCTGCGGACCTGAGCAGCATACCCTGTGGGCAGCCGTTCTACCTGGAAATTGAGGCGCTGGATGCATGCCACAACAGGTGCGGGCAGACTGGACGAAGCCTGACTGGCAACACAGCACATGACTTTCACATGTCTGCTGGTCCGGTGAGGATTGTTCTGGTGCACTACGAGCAGGTCATTATGGATGTCTAATGCAGTTTACACAGGTGCATGCTGCTGCGACACAAGTGGCATCGTGAGATTGGGGAGTTGCTGCTGACAGCGCGCTTGGTGTGTTGCTTTCCGCTGCCGCTGTGGCTGCAGGTGCTGCTTCGGCTGCGTCAAGGAGCGCCCGGCTCCCATGGTGCAGGCAGAGGCCGACGACCCGGAGGCTCAGCTGCAGCTGGACCCTGACGCCTGGCAGCACAAGTGGGACAACACGCAGGCGGGCGGCGACGTGTGCCTCTACAAGCTGTGGCTGGCGGGACCGCCAGGCCCCGTCAAGCTCATCGTGAGGTGCGTCAGCAGCCCCTGCCAGCCGCGCCTGCAGCGAGCTGCGTGTCCTGCGCGCACGTGCAACAGTAGATCCTGCATGCCCCAGGCCTACAGCAAGTACCAGCCATGGGTCCCCGCAGCACCTCATGCACATGTTGGCTGGCAGGGCGACTTGCGCTCATGCTGCGTCGCGTCCGCCGCCTGGTGCAGGGACCAGGCTGGTGACGACGGGGCCTCGCTGCTGGTGCCTGATGAGCTGGCGCTGGAGCTGCTGCCCGGCCCTGCGGCAGCCCTGGTGGCGGACTGCCCGGCGCAGCTGGAGTGTGGCACGCGGGGCCTGCTGGACAGCCTGCCCATCAAGGTGGTGGACGCACACGGCAACCTGGCAGGGGGCTGCGCCTTCGAGGTGCGTGGCGCGGCGGATACACCAGCAAGGGACGGTTGTATGTGGTGCGGCAGAAACACCAGCAAGGGACGCTTGTAGGTGGCGCGGCAGAAATATCAGCAAGGGACGGTTGTAGGTGGTCAATCAATCAATCAATTATACGTTTTTCTAGCAAGAGTGACAACCCAAAAGAAAGGGGAGCCGCTCCCAAACCACCTTCAGTGGTTCCTAACTGGTGGGCGCAGGCCCACAAGCTAGGGCCAGATACGGCCAAAACCTTGAACGCAAGAGCACTCGCTTGACAGATCTCTCATGCAATGATCATACCCATACCCTAATCACTGATGGCCCTGAGCTGGACCACAGCGTCAGTGCAATCCCGCATGGGATGAATCCTCCCACAAGGGCACTGCCAGCCCACACCAGCAATCATAAACGGCTCACTAGAAACCGGATACATCTGCTGTAGGCGTTGCTGTCTCATAAGTGACTGCTGCTGCCTGTAGTGGGAGGAGGAACGGGAGAACCGCAGGGGAGCCCCTACGGCCTCAGGGTGTGTAACCCTGTAGACCATAGAACGCCATGCGCCCCTCATAAGACAGTAACCATGCAGGTCATCCATCTGATGAGGGAGTCCCAGCCGCTGCAAGTCGCTGTGTACACAATCCTGCCACCGAACTGGAGGCCGGCCCCTAGGCCGCTTCGTAACTCCATGCAATGAAGAAAACAAAGCAACTTGGGGATCCTGCCCTCATCCATGCGCACAACATGCCCCAGCCACCTCAGGCGAGCCGCTGCAAGGTGTTCTGCAAGGCTAACTGTGCCACACTGCTTCCTGATATTCACCAGACGGTGTCTATCAGAGAGCCGCACGTGTAACAGCTGCCGCAAGCAGCTAGAATGTACACACTCCAGGCGCTCCGTCTGTTGCTTAGTCAAAGCCCATGTCTCACTGGCAAACATGATAACAGGCAAAACATACGCATTGTAGCATCGCATCTTCACACTCACAGACATGTTCTTCATCCCCCAGAGTCTCTGCATCTGAGCAAACCTGCCTTTGGCCTTGCTTATGCGGGCACATACTTCTGCATCACAAGTGGCAGTTGTATCAACAATGCCACCGAGATACTTGAAGCTAGACACGTAATTTGCCATCCCTCCTGACAGCTGCACACCTTGCGGCGGAGAACCAGTAGAAGAGGGTGCCAGAGCTAACAACTCTGTTTTGCTGGCATTGATACGTATGCCCATTTTGTTGCAAATATCATCCACAATCCTGAGCATGTAGGTGGTGCGGCAGAAATATCAGCAAGGGACGGTTGTAGGTGGTGCGGCAGAAATATCAGCAAGGGACGGTTGTATGTGGTGCTGCAGAAATATCAGCAAGGGACGGTTGTATGTGGTGCGGCAGAAATATCAGCAAGGGACAGTTGTAGGTGGTGCGGCAGAAATATCAGCAAGGGACGGTTGTAGGTGGTGCGGCAGACATATCAGCAAGGGACAGTTGTAGGTGCAGGCGATGCAGGCTTGTACCGCGATGGGTGGCTGCAGGAGGCCCTTTCTGATGCACTGAGAGCACCATTCCTGTGTTGCTGTTTTGGGGTGCACCAAGCCACGATCAGCGTCGTAGGCGCCAGGCAGCAGTGGTGCTGGTGTTGCCTCGTTGAGGGAGTGATTGCTGTGCTCCGCAGATCGCGCTGAGTGGCAGCGCGCTGAACGCTGAGGGCGTCGCAGCGCGTGTCTCGGCCGCGGGCAGCAACCGCACCAAGCTGCGCGATGGCGTGGCCTGCTTCAGGAACGTGCGCATCCAGGCGCAGGCCGAGGGCGTGTACAAGCTCACAGTGGGCAGCCACTCCAGGAAGATCGCGGTGCAGGAGGCCATGGTCATGGTCAAGGTGGGCCACCCTGCTGCTGCTGCAGCTGCTACAGGTGCCACGTTTTGATGCAATTGGTCCTTGAGTGGAGAATAATGTGGCATGCGTCTGGTTATTGCCCTGCTGAACAATGTTGTGCCCCCGCTGCATTTCTTGCAAACCCTTTGCTCTGTGCACCCTGTCGCTGTTGTTGTCGCTGTGTCTGCTTGCTGGTGTGTGCGCTGCAGGTCCGCCAGCAGAACTTTGTGTGCAACGTCGAGGTGCTCCCCAGCAGCCTGCCAGCAGGTGGCACAGCAGCAGGCAGCCAGCCGCAGCTGCTGGTGGCAGTGCACACAGAGGACGCGCAGCCGCTGCCTTGGGAGGTGCTCAGCGGCAGCCTCACCCTCTCCCTGGCACCCCCCGCTGGGCCACCTGCAGAGGCAGGGGAGGCTGCAGCTGGCGGCAAGGCAGGCAGAAGCAGGAGCAGCAGCAGGAAAGCTGATGTAATGCAGCTGACACCTGACAGGGTGTGGGATGGGGATGCAGAGGGGATGGAGCCTGTGGCAGCAGAGCCTGCTGCGGCAGCGGCACAACAGGGATGCGTGGTGTGCTTCAACACGCCCGAGTTGACGCTTGCGGGGCTGTACACGCTGACCGCTGAGTATGTGGAAGGCAGGGCTGAGCTGCTGCCAGCACTGCCCAAACAGGTGGGTCTGGCGCCTTGTTCGCTGCCCTCCATGCATGTATGCATTTGCCTGGTTTGGATGCCTGGGAGCTGCTGCCGATCAGCAGGTGCATGTTGGTGCTGAGTTGCTCGTTGCGCCTGGACAAGAGTGAAGGTTGGTTGCAGTAACCGCATGCAACCTTTGTCAAATCGGCCGACAAACATGCCTTGCTGCGGTGTCCCTCCAGGAGCAAACGCTGCGCAGCACCTCGCTGCAGTTTGAGCTTGCCGCTGGGCCAGCAAGCTCTGCTGAGCTGCAGGCAGCAGGCGCTGACCAGGAAACCCTTACCATCAGCAATGGCAAGGACCCTCAGCAGCGGTGAGAGGCAGGGGAGCAGCTGCTTGGGGGTGTTGTTCACACAGCATGTCTGCAGTGAGGGGCGTGTACAGGCGCGCTCAAGCTGGTGGTGCACCTTCGTGCTCGATGATTCACCATATGTTGCTTCCGGCAGTGTGACTCGCGCTGCTGTACACTGCGCTCTACTTCAAAAGCGACACAGCGTTGACTTTGACCTGCAGGCGGCTGCTGCGCAACGCAGTGGTGCAGCTGCTGGACAGCCATGCCAACCCAGCAGCAGCAGCAGATGTGTCGGTGCGCTGGCGGTTGCTCTGCAGCAACGCAGGCAGCCGTGACGACGATGCAGAGGCGCCCCAGCTGTGCTGCAGCGAGGGCCAGCTGCAGCTCAGCAGCGATGCAAGGGGCAGGGCGTTCTTTGGCGAAGTCGCTGTGGAGCAGGGCACTGGCAGGATGGTGGGTGCTGGGGCCGGCCTCTTGATCCGTCTTCAAGTCTGTGACACTGCAGGAAACAGCCGCCATGTATGTAGGGTTGTGTCGTGTCTCTGCAGTCAACAGCGCATCATGCATGCATTAGTAGGCCGTTGCTGCGCTCTCGACAACACTCTTCATTCATAATCCATCGTGCTCTGCTTGTTGTGCTGCAGCCCGCTGGTGCCGCGCAGTCGCTGCAATGCACGCTGGAGGTGCAGGTGCTGCTGCCCAAGGCCCCTAGCCGGCGAGGCGGCAGTGCAAGCAGCTGGGGGACAGTCTGGCAGTGCCAGGTGCTGTTCACAGACGACGCTGCACGCATCAGGGAGCTGACGGTGCGCTTGTGCGACACTGCCAACTTCGTGGAGTGTTTCCAACGGCTGACGTGTGGTCTGCGCAGCACAAGAACTTGAGCTCCAGACACAAGAGGCATGGCACACACATCATCATGTGCCAAGTCATTGAGAGCTTGCCGGCATATACTTCATGCCTTGCTGGCGGTGTCATAGAGGACTGCATCGCTTCCATTGCGCCACGCTTGCTGCTGCTTCACACAGGTGCTGCAAGGCCAGAAGGAGCAGCTGCAGCAGCGGCTGGCTACAGTGCAGGAGGGCGTGCAAAACGTACAACAGCGGCTGAACAGCGCTCAGCAGGAGCACCACACAGCCGGCATGCAGGCAGAGAAGCAGCTGCAGCTGCTGCGAGAGCGATTGAAGCAACCAGGGCTGCAGATGCCCAGCAGCAGCAGGGAGGTTCAGGAGCTGCTGCACCAGGTGAAGGCCAAGGCAGCGCAGGAGCTTGACAGGTGAGCCTGGTGTGGTGACCAACAGCTGGGACAATACAGCGGCCTTCACCACCGACCATGTGAAAAAGGGCAGAGTGCTGCGGCGTGGCAGCAACGGCATGGAAAATGTAGCAATGACTGTCTGGACCTTGACACCCCTCAAGCCCACATGCACCTAACTCTACCGCTCTGCTGCCGCCTGCTTGTGCGCAATGGCCATTGCTGCGGTCAGGCCTGCGTTGGAGGCGCGTTACGGCAGCAGCAGGCAGAACATGACGCTGTCCATCAGCAGGCTGCTGCAGCAGGGCGACCCTGACTTGGTGGGCGTGTTTGCGCAGCTGGGGTACGTGGACGAGGCACGCTTGTCGGCAGTGCTGGCGGCAAACTACTGCGCAGCCATGCAGGTGCGTGTCAGGGGCAGATGCAAGGAAACAAAGCAGTCGAATGCTGCAGTGTATGATTGGGACCGTCGCACAAGGTGCAAAGTGCACCGTTGCTTTGAGCTGCTGACTGCTGGCTGCAGTGCACGGGCATGCTGCAGTGCTCGAGTCCCTGCAAAAGCTACGCTGCTGCTGAGCATGTTGTGCTTATGTGAGTGGTACTGCTGTTGGATGCAGGTGATGGTGGTGAAAAGCTACGAGGCCATCAACCGCCTGCGCCAGGCAGCGCAGACAGCTAACATGCCTATACCGTCCATGCTGTCATACACACTTATCCAGGTAGGCGAGTCTTTTTGCATGCGCTGTGTCAACCTGCTGTCCAAGTAGCTGTGCAACGCAAACGATGAACTTGACATGCTGTCGGAACTCAGAGCAAGCGCAACCGCTGGCACTGATGCATGTGCATGCAACACTTGATTGCCTGCTGTCAGGTTGGTGGAAGTCAAGACACCTGTTGTGGCATCACACGCTTCCGCCAAGCGTTGCAGCACGCATTTGATGCCTGTGCCTCCTGCAGGAGTACACTTCGGAAGATGCCTATGGCGGCAACATCGCCATGCAGGGCATGAGCGAGCTGGCGCAGCAGCTGCTGACGGACGCCTGCCAGGGCACAGACCCGCCACTGCCCATGCCACTGCCACACACGCGCCAGCTGTCGCTGCTGGGTGGCAGCCGTGAGTTGCAGCGTAGCAGGCTGGTGTTGTATCATGCATGCTACCAGGGATTTTAGTACAGCTGGGTGAACGCAGAGCTGCTGGTGTGCGGCAGTGATGTGAGCCGCCCCACCTGCAGAAACACATGACACAGCACACTATGAATGCCGCTGCAAATCCCACCTGCAACAGTGCCCACACAGCCTCATCAGCCTGGTCCCCGGCGAGATGCGAATGTGTTGGCATCAGATAGCCGCACTCCTGCGCCTGCCATTCCTGCAGGGCGCTCGCCACCCCCGAACTGCCTGACTGCCAACCAGTGGCCGCCTGGCTGCCTCGGCTTTGCTGTCAACCTCATCCGGCCTCGCTTCAGCAACACGCGCAAGGGGCTCATGTACGCTCAGGTGCGCCTGCCGTGTGGATGGGCAGTGAGTGAGGCCGGCTGCCTGCAGCATTGCACTGGCTAGCCGGTCCCCATGGCTGCTTGGGTAGCTTACGGATCTGCCTGCTTGCAGCGGGGCAATCACGCGTTGCTGAATCGCTTGGCAGCACATGTTGGGATGAGGCACACTGCTTGCTGCTGCTGCTGCTGCTGCTGCTACTGCTGCTGCTGCTGCTGCTGGCTGTGCAGCTGGGGCGCACGCTGGTGTTTGAGACGCTGGACCAGGCAGCGGCCTACAGGGCGTGCGTGGTCAACACACTGAAGACCAGCACCGCAGACATCGTCACGCTGGACGGCAGCAAGCTGTCGGGGCGTGGCGTGGTGGTGGGCAGCAACTTCCGCGTGTGCAGCATACAGGAGGCGCCATTCAGGTTTGGCACACGCCCAGCGGGGGAGCTGCAGGTGGGTGGTGGGTGCCGCCACGCCCGTGAGAGTGGATGCACACCACCCACATATGGCGTGTATGTAGCAGCATGATGTGGAGCTGGCCTGGGTGCCTTGGCTGCCCTGCACTTGCCATACACTGCATTTGAGGAGTGACAATGATGCGTGCAGCGCAGCAGCCAGAAGGAGCTGAGCTTGCCATGGCTCCCGCTTGACAGCAGCTGCTTGATGACCCGCCCTGCAGGCAAACACCCAGCTGTCACTCACGCAATGCGAGACAGCAGCTGAAGCCGTAGTCGCAGCCCTGCAGCAGCGGGAGCAGGCACAGCAGGAGCTGCAGGCAGTGCAGGAGGAAGAGCAGCAGCCGCAGCATCAGGAGCTGCAGCAGCAGGAAGCTGAGCTGCAGCAGCAGCTGGAGCAGTTGCAGCAGCAAATCAAGCAGCAGCAGCGCAGCATAGAAGGCGGCAGCAGAAAGGGTGCTGGCACCTCTAGGTATGCAGGAGCACTCATACCAGCAACACTCGCACATGCATGCACCCATGTGTGTGCATGTTTGCCAGTGAACCCTGATATGCCAGGTGTATCAACAACCACAAACACTGCCTGTGTGCCTGCTGCCGGTGGTCAGACTGCTTTTCTCTCAAGACCCTGCTTGTGTTGGTTGCATGTTGCTTGCTGTATTTTGTGCAGAGGCCGCGCAACGCAGCCAGCTGGGCAGGATGCGGCTGAGGTGGTGGACCTGGCAGCTGCAGAGGAGGCGCCCCCTGCACAGGAGGGCAGGCACAGGAGCAAGCGCAGGAAGCAGTAGCAGCTCAAGGAGCTGTGCCTGTAGCACCCATCTGTGTGCTTGCCAGCAGGGCAGGCATCATGTGTGGCGGCGTCTGCCAAGTCGGGCATGCGTACATCAGACAGGCCTGACGCTGGCAGCAGTAGTACGGCGGCACTAGTCGTGTTGCACTTCGCTTTCAGCCGTTGAATGGTGTTGACTGCCAATCATGTTGCTGGTATCACGGTGCTCTCTTGGTTGCAAGCCTGCTTGAGGGACTAAGCATCTGCTTGATGACGTTGCCTTTTTTTAGTTGCATGCGCATCCCAACTCCTGGGCTGAACAGACTATGATAGTCTTCAGATCTCAGCGCAGCCGTTGTTACCACTTTGCTGATGTAGGGTCACACCATAACAACAAAGAGCACAGTTGGCACCTACAATGCACCATGGTAACTTGGCTTGACCGAACCCGTGCAGTATGGTTGTCACAGATGGGTTGCACGTCCATGCCATAGCAAATATGACTATGACTCAGAACAGCTGCCCTGGTCTGTCCCAGTACGTCTCTGTCGTAAAGAGTTGCAGGAAACACTGCGCGTGTACACAAGCAAGCGGTGCTGTGTCTTCGTACAAGCTGCAGCACTAGAGGCAGGCATGGCAACCATGACAAACACCCCAGTCTGTGCATGCATGCAAACAAATGTAAGCAACATATGTATGCTACTAGCATGCACAGGGCATAAAGTTGTGCAGGCTTGCAGGTGCATTCTGCGGCACCACCACAGCAGCCACTGTGCCACAGGATGAGTCTACCGTAGACTGTGCCGTAGCCGCACACTGTGCCTGAGCCGGACTGATGCTGCATACATGCAAGGACACACTCGGCTGTCACTGCTGCCCATGGGCAGCACATGTACAGGCACGCCAGCTCGGCCGCCTGCAGGTTGGTTCCAGTGCACTGCTGTTGCAGGGAGTTGCACTGCACCCCCAGCCATGATGGCTCTTGAGCTTCTGGACCACGTCTGGTACAGGCTCACAAGGCAGCTCGGTGCAATGCCGCATGCTTCGTCCTGCCCGATAGCTGGAGCCAAAATCAGCCATAGCAGCGGATAGGGTCTGCAGCAAGCAGGTGACAGCAGCCAGGACGGAAGATGGTGTGTTATGAGTAAAGTATACAAATTCGCATGGTTAGCGCAGCAGGTGCCGCCACATTCACATGACCATGCTCCTGCCTCAAGCTGTGCTGCAAAATGATGGACGCAGTGCAACATTGACTGACCTTGCGAGCTGATGTGGCCAATCGTGTACTGCTGAAAACTGTGCATCTCAAGGTCAACAGCTCGTCCATCCAGTGCGCAGCAACAACTTCTGGCAGGCGCGGCAGCATTTTTTGTAACTGCCGTTGTCACCATGCTAACTGCCCAAAGCGACCTAACATGCAGAAAGAATTGCCAGCAGTTGCGTGCGCAGTTGGTCGCATGGCAGTTCTCACCGCTGCAGCCCTTGCTGGCATCCTGCGGTTGGTTGAAGCGGCCACCCCTCGACAGGTACTGCTGGTGGTAGGGCTGCAGCAGGCAAACGACACCGTTGTAGGAGACAGCGGAGTTGCCTCGCTAAAAAAGCGGCTGAGCAGTCGCAATGAGCAGAGCATGGATAGGCTACCCCTGCCCATGGGCCAAGATGCAACTGCGGTGTGCACAGCCATGTCTCCCTGGATGTAGTTTTGCTCGTCATAGATCTAAAAACACGGTAACCAAGCCACACAGACTGGCACTGCACGACGCCTGGCCGTTGCGCATGCTGGCCGACGCATCGCCGCTGCAGCGGAGCTGCTCAGTGTCTCTCTCATCACCGCGCACCTCTGCCTTGTAGTACTTGGCGATGGGCTCCAGCTCGGTGACAATCTTCACACCAGGCATGGCGGCACGCTTCTCCTCAATGTACCTGCCAGCAGCAGCAGCAGCAGCAGCAGCAGCAGTGGAGGGGCATGCAAGACACCACTGCCTTGTGAAGCATGCAGGGACGGGGCGCACATGGCGATGAAACGCCTGGCACATTTGGTCGGTGTGCCTGTACTGGAACATTGCAAGCTGTGCCTGTGGGCGATGCTGAGGGCTATGCACAGCAGGCGAGTGACAGCGACACAAGCAACCAACAAGTGCAAGGCAGCCCGCTGACCAGGCGCGCCACACCAGCAGCTGCGCCGCTCACTTTGCCGCCGCCTCTGCCTGCTCAGTGGTGTGCGTGTAGATGCCTGCACGGTACTGCGTGCCGCTGTCCGCGCCCTGCCTGTTGAGGCTTGTGGGCTCGTGCTTGCCCCAAAACACGTCCAGCAGCTCACGGAAGCTCACCTGCGCGGGACGATTGGGCGGGGAGGGGCAAAAGCAGGCGGCTGGGGGAGTGCGTGAGGAGCACGCAGAGACTGTGATCCTACAGGCATCGTGGTGACGCGCGAGCCTGGGTGACGTGGTGAACGTGTGCCCGGGCGGCGGCTGGTGGACGCACGCAGCTGCAGCTGCGGTGCTGCACGGCACCCGTGCGTGTATCACAGCAGGGCACATCGGGCTACTCCGCTGACAGCAAGCGCCAGCCAGCAATGCAGGCCTACAGGCTAAAACAGGCATGCAGCTGCCGCCGATGTCTGCAGACGCTGCAGAACTGACTTGCACTGCACCTGATACAACCTACTCTGCTACCTGCCACGTCCGAACGGGCATGGCTGTGTGCATGTGGCAACTGGGGTTGCAGGGCATCAGCCAGCCAGCCAGCCAGCCAGCCAGCCAGCCAGCCAGCACTTGCCTGCTGAGGGTCATATGTGACCTGCACCACCTCCGTGTGTCCTGTGCTGCCGCTGCAGACCTGCTCGTATGAGGGCTCCTCCACAGTGCCCTGGCTGTAGCCCACCTCAGTGGAGATCACACCTGGACAGGCAGCAACGGAGGGAGCGTGTGTGCTGAGCGCGTGTGCTGAGTGCAGAGGGATGGACAAGCTTTGGAGTCCGCATGGAGCGCAGTGCAAGGGCAGCTTCAGCGCACAAAAGCGTGCCCAACTGACAGCTGCAGTCAACCTGAGGCTCTTGCAAAAGGGTGGAAGGCTCAGCAGTGGCCCGGGCAGAAACCCAGGCCCACTTCATCGCCTGGCAGGCGGCTGAGGAACGGCGCTGCCTTGCTCAAGACGAGGCAACGCATCAGACTTATACGGTCGATGTATGTAACACGACACAACACAGCAGTGGTTTGCTGACCTGGCACGCGCTGGAAGGCCAGCTCGGGGCCCCAGAAGCAGCCCGCGCCAAAGGTGGCCTTCTGCAGGCTGTCCTGGGCCGTCAACGTCAGCAGCTCCACGTCAAAGGTGAGGTGCTTGCCTGCAAGCTGCAGGGGGGGGGGGGGCGGTGGGAGCGGCGTCCAGCAGGCAGGGCAGGGTGCAGGCAGCAGCGTGCAGTAGTGAGACCGCCAACGCCATGTTGATAGGTTTGCTATGCCAGACAGTGCCATGGGCAGTTGACATAGGCACAGGCAGGCTCTGCCCAGGGCAGCAAGAGTGGTGCGACAGGTCACACGGTGCTGGTGATGTTTGTGCTGCTGCTCACAGCGCTTTCATATCCCAAGCAGAGTGCAGCAGCTCTGGCACGAGCAGTGCACGGCACGAGCCGCTGCCATGCAGGCGCTGCAGGCGCCGCTCACAGCAGTCAGCAGTCAGCAGGGTCGGTGCCTGTGAGGCGTCCGCAGAGCGCGATGCAGCTGCCCCAGGCTCACCTCATGGTTGAGGTCGAGCGTGACCTCCTGCTCCCCGACGCTGGTGACCCTGGCTGGCAGCCCGTTGCTCAGCATCACACGGTCATCGACCTGGGGGGGCGGGGAGCAGCATGGGCGCAGTGCCGCATGAGGGCACCGCGGATGTGTGCAGGGAGCAGGTGCTGGTGTGCCTTGGAAGGCAGCAGAGACGCCTAAGCTGACGCTGCAGCGCCAAGTTAAGAGGTGCCAGGGGGAGGGCCGAGCTCATGTTGTCTCACACCTTTGGCCACAACACAAGGGCACTCAGCTGCCGCTGCTGTTGCTGCTGCTGCTGCTGCTGGCGCCCACCTTGAGTCCCTCTGGCGCCTTGTCCTTAGAAATGTTGATGATGTACTCAGAGTTCACCTGGAGCAAAGGGGCAGCAGCACATGCACAGACAGCACACAAGAAGGAAGGCAGGGCATCAGGAGCAGCTGCCATCAACCAACAAAGCTGCTGCTGGCGACACATGGTGGGTGGAGATAAGACCCCCCTACTCTTCCCAACCTGTGACAAAGCATAGCAATGCACCTGCTGGTGCTTCAACAGCCACATGCACCTAGCGTACGATGAAACTCCTTCAACTGCTGCTGCTGCAGCTGCTGCCGCTGCTGCTGCAGCCCACCTGACCATCAGTGCTTAAGTTTGTCATGAAAGCTGCCTCCTCCTCCTGCTGCTGCTGCTGCACCCAACCGTAAGGCCCTTAATCTGCTATGCAGGCAGCCTCTTCCTCTTCCTCCTCCTGCTGCTGCTGCTGCTGCTGCTGCTGCTGCTGCTGCTGCTGCTGCTGCTGCTGCTGCTGCGCACCTGGCCGTAGGCATCCTCTGGTGTGACGCGGACCTTGTTGGTCTGCCCTACAGCCAGGCCTGTCACTGCTGTGTCAAAGCCCTTGATCACCTACAGCAGCAGACGTTGTGAGTGGCACATACAAGACGCCAACGAAGGATAATGCATCGCTCAAGCGTGTGTAGTGTTCATCTGCCAGGAGGTTGTTATGCAACTCTGATACGTAGACAGCGGAGTTCAAAAAGATGCATGTGCACTAGTAGCAATGCAGTTCTTTGCCGCTGCAGTGCTGCTGCTGCAGTATGCTTGCAACGCAAGCAGTGCACAAGATTGATATGGCTGGCGCGTGCACTGTCGCTCCCACCAGTCCGCCGCCGATCTGAAACTCCAGTGGCTTGCGGCCATCTTTGCGACTGGTGTCAAACACGCTGCCGTCATCCAGCGTGCCTGTGTAGTGCACCGTCACAAAGTCGCCAGCCTGGCAGCAGCAGCAGCAGCAGCAGCAGCAGCAGCAGCAGCAGCAGCAGCAGCAGCAGCAGCACAGCAGCAGCAGCACAGTATGTGAACACATGAGCAGAGGACAGCACAAGGTCCTTCACAGCTTCTGCAGGTAGCATGCATTCACATGAGGCACGACGGCAGCTGCAGAAGCTGAAGTGTCTGACACCTTCAGCACTGCAACCGCTGCTGCTGCTTGTAGTCGCTTGGTTGGGCAAGAGCGAGCTGTGCCGCAACTGCTTGGTTGAGATGCGGGGCTGTTGGCGCATCCTAGTACTGCCCGCCTGCCTGTCTGCCTGCTGTGCCAAAAGGCACCTTGCTGCTTTTGTAGGATGAATGAAACGGCAGACAAGCAGCATGGTAAGGAGCAGGTGCTGCAATGCACAGCAGGGGCCGGCACCATCAACTGACCTTTGCAGCCTGCTGTGTATTGACACGCCCAGCCAGCAGCCGGCCGTTGGTTGGCCGCACTGCCACCAACCGCCTACAGCAGAAAGGCAAAAAGTTATACTAGCAAACGCAAGCCGTGCATACATGACGTGGCATAAGATCTTGATGCATGGTGCAGGCACCACATGTGCTGTGCAATGACAGTGCCAAGCTGCTGCTGCTACTGCTGCTGCTGTAGTGTTGTTGATCAATGTCGATGGCGTTGCGTAAGTTATCTACGACCCTGCACAGCTCTGCCAAGCACAGACGTGCATGCACTCTGCTCCTCTGCTTTGTGGCAAATGGGCAGGTCCACGGGGCCTGCTGGCTGCTGCTCCTTACACTGGCACGCTCATTGGCAGGAAAGCAACGTGCTCCGCTATAACGTGTAAACCTGAATTTGTTTGCGGTACCTTGCGAGCAGACGCCCGGCAGACAGCTGCATGGCGAAGTCTTCTAATTGGTGGCACTGGTTGCAGTGTGAACGCACTGCTCTTGATTACGTGACTACACTCAAAAATCTGCCGGAGAATATCATACAAAAGGACGCTGCGCACAAAGGTCTGCTTGTGAGCGTTGTGGGATACGTTGGCTGTCTGTCATATGGTGCACGCAGGAGATGTGGGTGTACTGCATAGGTAATACAGTCGTAAGTGCCCATTCTTAGTCGGGTCTGGGCAATGATGGTCGCAGCGTCAGGGGAACAGGTGAAATGTGCACCAGATTGTGAACTCTGGACCAGTCAATTCTCTTCGCAACCACCTGAAATATTACCTGAGTTAGTAGTACTGCTGACGTACAAAACTGTTCATCCTGCGCCGAAATCCACGCCTACGCCATGAGCAAATGCCAGCATAGACATTGGCAGTGATGCCAGCTGACTAGGCTGTGCTATCTGAGGTCACAGTGTCAGCAGGTGAAAACAATTGCAGGAACCACCTCTGCCTTGACAAAAGCGCCGCACGACGTGCCAGCACTCGCAGTCTCCATTTACAGTGCAGAGACGGCATGAAAGCTGCATGTGTATGATACCATTTTGCCTTAGCCCTGTACAGCATCCTGCACTGAGCACGGGCATACATATATGCATCTGGTACCAATTAGGTGCAGCACTGAACAAACATCCAAAGGACAAAGCCAGTACCAGTTGATTGGATGGCTTTGTCCTTTTTCTTTTCCGGCTTGCTTTGGTCTGCTCCTTGCCCAATGAGCCTGTCATGGGCTGCCCAAACGGGTGAAGTTACGCATGTGAAGAAGCAGCAGCACCTAGCATGAAAAGGCAAGCAAGTGTCCATGCAACTTCCAAGATGTGATTAGGCGAGGGGCATTTGCTGCGCTTGCCATGCCTGTAGGACGAACATAGCTGCTGCAGAGCTGCACTTTGTGACACCAATCTGCTGTAAAACGTACAGACATGAGTTGTGCCAGCGTTGCTTGCATGCGCAGTCGTGCACCAGGGGTTCACCAATTCGTTTCTCCATGGGACATGCTTCCTGCTTCGCTTCCCTGCTGACTTACAACGCTGGCTATATTCACCCCAACAGGAGCACCTCCACAAGCGCATTGTCCGCACAGGCAGCTGCGTTAAAGTGCTGCTCCTTTTGACAGGCAGCATGGTTCAGATATACATAACACACTTCAGCACATGCACTCAGAACATATGAGTGCTACAGCCTGGCGACCTTCTGCAGAGACCACTGGCATGCAGCTGGCGGAGTTGCAGGCTTCACTGCATACGAGACTGATCACATACATTACACACGGCCAACATCAGCAACATCAACAGAGCTCAGGCAGGTCGAGCCAATATTCATCCTGCTGACTCATCATCACTCAAACCCAAACATTGGCTGGCAGCCGCGGGAGCTGCCACCACACTTGTAAGTGCTCAACTCCAGCCTAAGACTTATCCGCTGCCGCCATGTGCAAGGCGCACTGCAGCATGCCAACCTACTGTAATGTACACCTGGCAAACCCCAGCTGCAGCAGGCAGGAACATGCCTGGCGAGCAGCATACACATACATACAGGGGCCTTCAGCTGCTCACTGAGAAACAACGCGACTCGAACCCACAACCGCTATGTCCGGCACCAGTGACACGGGAGCTACCAAACCCACGTCAGTTGTGTTTGACCCAAGCGACACGTCATATGAGCCACCGTAACACCCACAAACAGGCAAGGCCCGCAGATGCGACCTGCAGGAGGTTTGATTGCAGTCAGACAGCAGTTGAGCCCACTGACAGCTGACATAAAACACAACCAACACCACCTGTTGGCAGGCACCCCAGTACAGAGCCTGCATCAAGCAAGCCGTGGGCACCAGGCCCGCACCTGGCCACGTGCTAGGGGCAACCTGTCCTGACATTGGGAACACTGACAACACCACATTGTGCATGGATCAACGTGTACTAATCTCTCAAATTGTGCCTTGTGCCCACTCAGCAGCATGACAAGATCCAGGGGGTGGCTGTGCACCCACCAACCGATAGAGCACTCGAGTCGACAGTGTGCAGCACGGCACCTACAGCAACACACAAATGTTGAAAGGAGTCTTGGCACATCCCAATGCGTGGCGGTCGCAGCAACGGCTGCTTACTCCACTGGCGCAACCATGTCAGCACTGCCAGGGCTGCCGTGCCAACCTGCTGCACGGCGTCAGCTGTGACCACACCCATCTGCCCCATGCGCCTGGGCTGTGCATGCCGACAACATGGTTGCTGCATGCGCCCCGCACACAACGACGGATCAGCCATGGATCAACAATGGATCAACTATATCTCAACCATGAATTAACCATGGATCAACCATGGACTCAACCATGAATCAACCACCAGGCAAGCAACCCCAGCGCGTCGCCACAGTGTCGTGTCATGGGTTGAGTTCGGCCCGTATCAAGCGCACTGCATGCACAGGTTTCTCAACATGAGCAATCTGCAGCATGAGCCAGGCGTGCAGCACTACAGCAGCACATATCATGCCAACACACATTAGGAGTCAGCGAACTGTGCTGCAAATGCACTGTGGCCAGATGTCCTGCTTGCTGCTGCAATTGCCCATTTCCAGGGCCCAGCACAAGACAGGCAAAGCAACTACAAAGTAGGATGCATCGGCAGCACATCACCCTATCAACAGCAATTCTGAAAACACAACATAATGTTCAGGGTGAAGTGAAGCACAAGTAACCGACTCAAAAAATATACTTGGGCAGCAGCACACCACTGTTGCCGCAGATGGAGGGGGAAGGGACAGCAGCAGCTGCTGGTTGCTACTTGTGACATCATACCTGTGGGCAACTACGGCTATAAACAGAGGTTAGCACAACCGCATACAAACAAAGGGCTGCATCAGCAGCAAAGACCCATCAGATCAACTCCACTCTGTGTGCTACATGAACTCTGTGTGCTACATGAGCACAGTAGCAGTGACTCAACACCGCGCAAAACACCAAACAAGGCAGATCATGCAGCCCAATTCAGACCAGCGACAGCCGGGCAGTACCTCTCGGCAATTCACCCTGATCAAATGTGATGGGACCTGCCAAGCCATTCCACTGACACGACTGCGCACAGCATTGCAGCCTGCTGCACATAACACAAAGCAGATCAAGCAACATGCAGCACATGGGAAGACACGAGCTGGACTCCAGCGGCTTGGCCGCGTGCAGTGTGCTACAATGCAAGTACGGCCCCTGTCCACATGATGCCAACCCAGCATGCGCGGTGCAAACTGTAGCTGGCTGTCAGCCAACCCCTGGCAACAGAACATACATGTGGCGCGAGGCACGAGTCGCAGGCTGCACACCACCAGGTGACGCCTGCTGCAGGTTGGACTGCTGCAGATGCGCGTCCCTGCACTTCTTCTGCTGCGTCCGACTTGTCAGGAGGACAGGAGCTGAAGGAAGGCTGCATGCGCGCTCCCAGTGGCAGCACTGCAGCTGCACGCGCCTCAATGATGATGGGGCTGTGCACAGCAAGTCGACTCACGTGCATGCCTTACAGCATGAGGTATGCATGATGCAAGAGCAGCAGCGGGAGAGCTGGTGGGAGGCATGCCAAGGTGCGGGCCAGGGCGTACAAGGTAAACGTCAAGGCACCACCCAAGACGCCAGCATGGTAGTCGCAGCCTGCACTCCCCAGGCCCGTCGACACGGCAGCAACCATCACACAACGGCCATCAGCGAGTACGGACGCCAGGCAAAAGGCGCCGACGCACCACCCACGACCGCCAATGTCACTGCACCCAGCCACCTGCATCCAAGCCCTGTGATGCATAGCATCAGCACCACGCACGCGTGTGCACGGGGTGGACACCAGCACCTGCATGCTGTGCTGCATGAAACAGGGCAACCACCAAGCCTCTGCAGCTTCTGCAGCTGCGTGCATTTTTCAGGCCTCTTCAAGTCTCTTCAAGCCGCATGTACAAGAGGCCCATCCATGGAGCCTTTCGGGATGCGCTGCCGCCCAACAAGCGCCAGCAGCGGCAACCACCACCAGCCCACCAGGACTGACAAACACAGCCTCACGCAAGGTTTGACCTGACGTGCTATGTTTACTTGCTCCTGCGAGCCACCTGCCAAGCCAAATATCTGCAACTGACACTGTGCTACTGCACCGCAAACTGCAACTCCACCGCAGACCCAACCTGGTGCTACAACACTGCAACTCCACCAGAGACCCAACCTGGTGCTACAGTACTTTGCTCGCCAACAACAGCCTAGTGAAGCTGCTCTCCTTTCCTTGGTGCCTGCGCAGCATCACCAACACACGATGCCCCCTGCCTCAGTACACTGCCATGGCTGCAGCCCCGCCTGCACCTGCTGCTGCGCCTGCTGCTGTGCCCGCTGCCGCCTTGGGTGCAGGCACCACCACCCATCCCGGCTCAGTCTGCACCCGCTCCAGCAGCTGCTCTCACGCTCACGCTTCGCCCGCTTGCCGCTACTGACCCTGGTCAAATGAGCAACTGCTGCTGCCGCTGCCTTTGTCACTGGGCACTGGTGCCCTGGTGGTGCCAGGGAGCGCACCAGCTCCACCAGCTCTGACAGACCGCCCAGCAGCATCGCCAGCGGGCAGGGCGAGCTGCGCCTGTTGTCGACTTGCTGGCCGCCCATGCGCAGCTGCTTCAGCTGCTTCAACTGCCGCAGAGGCGACGGTAGCGCGTCACGGAAGCTGCTGCTGCTGCCGCCGCTGCTGCTGCGCCTGCTGCCTCCGTTGGGGCGCTTGCCGGTTGGGCTGTTGCCTCCGGCATCAGCTGGCACCGGAGCTGAATTTGCTGCAGCTGCCGCATGAGGCAGAGCGGACGCTGCAGCCGCAGCCGCAGCAGAGCTGCCTGCTGCTGCAACAGAGCCAGCCGCCGCAGCAGCAGCAACATCCGCCGCAGGGTCAGCTGTAGCAGGCGCTGCTGCAGCAGGCTGGCTGCCGAGCACGGCCTGCACCATGTTGCTGCTGCTGCTGCCGCCACCCAGTCCTGGCAGGTGATTGCCCGACACATCGAGCGACACCAGCTGCTGCAGCCGAGTGATGCCTGCAGGGATCTTCTTGAGGTGGTTGTGCCCCAGGTGCAGCGCAGTGAGGCGGGTGAGGGCCCACAGGGAGCCCGCCTCGGGCAGCCCCTGCAGCTGGTTGTGCCCCAGGTCCAGGTGCTGCAGGCAGCTCAGGGCCGTGATGCTGGCCGGGAGCTGCGCCAGCTGGTTCTCCGCCAACACCAACACGCGGAGGCTGCTGCTGGAGCTGCTGCCGCTGTCGCTGCTGCTGCTTGCCCGACGGGTGATGCTTGCCCGGCGGGTGATGTCCCAGTTGCTGCTGCCGCTGCCGGCTGCAGGGCTGCGCACAAGCAGCACGCCCATGCCACCCAGATCGCTGTCATCAATGTCATCATCATCGGCAGCAGCAGCACCTGCTACTGCTGCGGGAGGCTGCTGCTGCGCACCACTTGCTGCGCAGCCACCCTTGCAGCTGCTTGTGATAGAACCACTGCTGCTGCAGCTGCCACAGCACTCTGGCAGCTTCGCGAGCATGTTCTCCCTCACTGACAGCTGCTGCAGCGCTGGCAGCGCCCAGATCTGACGAGGCAAGCTGCTGAGGTAGTTCGCATCGAGCTGCAGCACTGACAGCTGCTGCAGGCCTGCGATGCTGCCAGGCACCGCCCTCAGCCTGTTGTCACTCAGGTCCAGCAGCTGCAGCGCAGGTGGCAAGCCGGGGCACGCTGCTGCATGCTGCAGCTCCTGGATGTAGTTGCCGCTCAGGTGCAGGGCTGTCAGCTGGGTCAGGGCTGGCAGCCAGGCTGGCAGCGACCGCAGCTCGCAGCCGGCCAGTGTGAGGTCCTGCAGGCGGCTGCAGCCAGCCAGCGGCGCAAGCGCTGCATCCGGTGACTGCAGCACACGCCTGGCCATGCTGTTTGATGCGATGCTGACGGCCCGCAGGCGCTGCAGCTGGGAGAGGCCCGCCGGCAGCATCGGCACGCCCAGCCCGAGCACCTCCAGCTGCCGCAGGCTGCTGCAGCAGCAGAGCGCCGCACTGAGCGCGTCCAGCGCGGGCGCGCTCAGCACTGCAGCTGCCGCCGCCTGCTCCCCCCGGATGCGCAGTGTGCGCAGCGCCGTGCAGCCGCCCAGCCATGACCCAGCCGCATCTGCTGAGCGGGGGCTGGCAGCCGGCATGCGTGCCAGCAGGCTAGAGCCTGTGCCCAGGCGCTGGCTGCACGTTGACCAGCAGAGGCTGGTGAGGCTGGCTGCTACTGCCGCTGTGTCTGCTGCTGTCAGGCGGAACTCTGGCGGGATGGCTGCCTCTGGTACCAGCCTGACAGGCAGCAGGGTGCAGCAGCAGGGACTAGGTCACTGAGTGGGTGCATGTGTGCGTGCAACACTTGCGCAGAGTGCTGCAGTAACGTCACATGCACAGCTGCACTGAAAGCTGCGCCGGTTGGCTCCACTCTGCTGCTAAGTCGGCATAGCTGGGCCAGGAAAACATGCAGCGAATGCCTTCTAAAACGCCCAGTAAAGGGGCGATGAAAAACAAGGATGACAGGCCAGTGAAGGGAGCACAGCCGCTGCTGGCATGTGGCACCTCGCCTCACCTGCTGCTGAGCTCCAGCTCCTGCACCTCCAGGTGCTGCAAGCCCCTGCAGGCTGCCAGCACGCCAGCCAACGCACGCGCCTCCCACACGCCAGCCTGCCGCAGCACCAGCCGCAGCAGCCGCTGGAACACGCCTGCTGCTGCCAGCGGCTGCAGGGCCTGCATGTCCATCTCGCCAGGCCCCAGGGTCAGGGCCTGCAGGCAGGACATGCCCAGCAGTGGTGCCAGGGCACTGCTGCCACTGAAGCTTCCTGCAAGCTCGAGCTGCTGCAGGTTGCACAGCCTGCTGAGCTGCAGCGGCAGGCGCAGCTGCGGGTCTGCAAGCAGCACCACCTCGGGTGCAGGGCTGCCTTCATAGCTGCGGCGCCGGTTCGGGAACACCAGGCTGCCGTGCAAGCCTGCCGCTGTTGCTGCTGCCTGGCTGCTGGTGCTGCCGCCCCCTGCCGGGATGCGCCACTGCACTGTCAGACACCGCAAGTGGGTGAGCTGGCACACTGCTGCTGGAAGTGCAAGGCTGTATATGTGAGTTATGGTCACGGCCTGCTGCTCATCACCTGCTGCTGCTGCTGCTGCTGCCTCATCTGGGCTGGGGTCTACAAGCGTGCGAACTGACTTCACGTCGAGCATGGCACCGCTGATGACCAGCTCTTGCAGGCCCTGCAGTGCTGGCAGCTCCCTCCAAACGCGCGCAGCTGTTGAAGGTGCAAATGCTGGGGCACACTCCGGCCAGCGGGCTGCTACGTAAGCAGTCATTGCAGACCGGGACACCCCACCGGTTCGGACCGCTACCACGCAGTCCGAATCGCTGTTGCCACCAGTCAACCTTGACTGCAGCGTGATTGCACCGCTCAAGTCCACGTTGCCCACGCTGGACAGGCGCTGGATGTTGTCCCGAAGTGAACAGGGGTCTGTTGAGGAGCTGAATCCGTTGCAGGGACCGCAGGTCACTTCACTGACCTCTGCGTATGCCAAAGCACAGCTTCCACAAGCCCCATCGGCCAATGGCAGACTGGAGAGGTTGAGCGCGCGAATTGAAGGGAACAGCGAGCTGAGTAGGACGCCGGCCCGTCCAGGGGTGCTGGGCCAGGCCCGGGGCTGCAGCTGAAGAACATGAGCGTCCACTGCTGTGCGCCACGCTGCGCAGGTGCTTCGCAAGGCTGACAAGCTCTCCAGGCTGTTTTCTTTCGACAACTCCTCCAAGACCCGGCCCAAGAGTTCTGCAGGAATGCCATTCCAGCCACTGCAGAAGCAAAGTAGAACATCCGCTTACAAGTGCGCTGAGAAGTGCCGATCGCTGCTTCGCTCGCTCGGCAGAAGCTGCTCTCACCTGCATTCGCTGTGGCCGGCAGGGCTGCCAAGCACCATCGGATAACTATGGGTGCTGCTATCTAAAATGAATTAGCACCTTATGTGAGCCAAAGCTGACGATGCTGAGCAGGTGTTGTTTGCTGCACAATGGAAACGCTTGGCTGTTGTTCAATCCTGTGTCTGCTTACCATAAACTCAGCTACTATGTTCCATTAACCATGCGCGGTGGGGGAGAAATGGTGATATGCAGTATGAAGTGTCACTATGTTACAGGCTTGCTCCTCGCAGCTCCAACCTAGCTCTATCCTGTGACATTAAATGCATTGAAGCAGCTATCTTGCATTTCCTGTGACGTGCATTCCTATCAAGGAAGAGTATGGGCCGAATCACCTGCCTCAGGCTGTAGTGCGGCTGTGTTGTCCATCAAAGGAGTTACTTGTCTTCTACATGATGAAGAGCCTTTGTTTTATGTGGAGTCTGCTGCGCGGTGCAGTGTAACTGCCGTATCTCCGTTGTAGGAGTGTCACCACGACGGATCCGCCCGAAACAGGAGGAAACCATCGCGCACTGTCGCGCATTGGTTTGCTTTTGGCAGTGTTCAACTCGCCAACCCGTTTTGCGTAACCAAGCAGAGAAGTTTTGCCTAACCAAGCAGAAGTTGCCATGCTACAGGCAATGAAATCGACCGCAAAAACTAGAGAGAAGGGCATAGTGAGCGTGACGTGTTGGGATGGGCCGTGATGTGCTGTCGTGTCACAGGTAACATTCAGGGTCCATTCAAGTTTGTATTTGTCCAAGTCACCCTATGTAATAGGACGAGTCACCCTATGTGCATGGCTGACTGCAATAACCAGCATATGCAATGGTGAGCATAGGCAGTGACTTGCTGTGCAAGCAACACTGCTGCCTGGAAATGCCCCACAGTAATTTAGATATGTTGGACCTCGCGATGCAAGCAAGCAGTAGTTCCAGAGCACAGGGAACATGTTATGTTCCGCGCCCAAACATTGCAGTGCCCCTCAGGCGCTTGCGTGTGAATCTGCAAACAATGTGCAGTGTACTGCTGCACAGTCCTGCTGCTGCTGCTGCGTGTGCTGTTTGTCTGTATCCAGGTTACCCCGTGTGCATGGCTAACTGCAATAACCAGCATATGCAGTGGTGAGCATAGGCAGTGACTTGACAAACATTCTGGAGCAGTGCTCCCTCCTCTTTCCGCCCCGGTGGGGCGCGGGGCCGATGGCGCTGATGCTATGGCTTGAATGGGTAATATGATGATGATGAGGCAGTGACTTGCTGTGCAAGCAACAAAGCTGCCTGTTAATGCCCCATAGTATTCTAGATATGTCAGACCTCGCGATTGAATGGGTAATATGATGATGATGATGATGAGACCTCGCGATGCAAGCAAGCAGTAGGCTGCACTGGTCCTGTTGGTGATCCTGCTGCTTCTGCTGCTGCCAGATCTGGAGGCAAGTCCTGCTGCTGCTGCTGCTGCGCGTGCTGCTGCTGTCGCAGCAGCTGCACCGCCTGGAATGCTGCCAGCTGCGGAGGATGCAGCCAATTTAAGTGGCCCCTCGACTCCAGCATAGCTACGACAGCTGCTCTGTCTGCTGTAGCTGCCTGTGTGCAGGTCTGGAACAAGTGCTTGCTGCATGTCGCAGCCTGACGTGACATGCTGACCCCACACATCCTGCAAATTGCTTGCGAGCCAGCACCATAACCTGTTGTAGTGAAGTGCTGGAACACCGGGTGTGCATCTCGGCCCATTGCACAGAAACGATACGATCACGGCTGACACGCAGCGTAACTCATTTCCCATAGCAATGTGTACATTATGAGACCGCAGGCGCTCGCGTATGGGTGCAGGCACCGCTCGGCCATCAATAGGATGCTGGGCGGTGCAGCCGAAGACATTTGAGGCAAACGATTGTTCAACTGTTCATGTGAGCTGAGTGCCCGTGTCCGACGTCATTCTGCGCGGCGCGGGCCCATTCTGCACAAGGAACCCTGACGCTGGCCGCTCGAAGGTCACCAAACTTGAGGCAGACCCGCGCTTGCGCTGTCGAGAACAACATTAATCGCGTTGAAAGGGACCTGGAAAGCCTCACGCCAAACAATGATCACACTTTTATTTTACAAAATCTTGCAGACGGCCCTCTATAGGGGAGTTCAAAATCTTGCAGAATTTTTGAGTGTCTCAATATGCAAACAGGCGCAGCCGTACATTGTGCAAAGCAATTGCATTTGCTGGCCACCTTGAAGGTGTGAAGAAAGCAGAGCACAATGCTGCGTTCATCGATGCTTCAAATCCAGTTCATTGCCAGTCCATCACCCAGAAACATCAGATAGATGGTGCAGCGTTCACATCAAACACGTGCGTGCACGCAGTACTGACTCACCAAAAGATCACTGGTTGAGATAAGCCGGGATAGCAGACTGCACATATAGAAGGAGATGTGTGTGTAACTCTGAATTGTAGTATAGGAACACCAAGTGCAATGAAAAGTGTTCTGATACGTTTTGTTTTTCAGCCATGTAATTGCACAGTAGCAACGATTGCCGCGAGGCGCGTGGGCGCTAGCGTGCGTTTGGTGGAAGGGCTTGGTTGGCAGCTGCAGCTCACACAGTAGCTTTGAATGATAATTAGTGGCTGATTTCCAAAACCGCAGCGTGCAGGGGCCAGCAGACAGAGATACGGTAGATGGAAGCCGCCGAAGCCCGCTGCTGCCCTGCAACGTGCTCCTCACCGCTGCTTTCGCCGCATCTTGATTCAGAGTTCTTATCAGCACCCAATGCAGGCGGTGCAGCTACACAGGCTGGCGGGCTGGACGCAGCCCACCACAGCAGCTTGGCAAGAAAAGCTGCGCTCAGACATATTGGAGATGGCAGCAGGCTTGCCCTGCTAGCCCCTTGCCGGACTTCAGCGAATTTTAGAACACTTTTTTGGTTGATGCAAGTTGCAGCAGGGTCACCCTGCTGCACTGTTAGCAGCGGCAGCAGCAGCAGTGGGAGCAATAGTAGCAGCGGCAGCAGCAAGGGCAACGGCGAGGCAAGCAACGGCTTCAAACGTGCAACAGTGCACTTTCTTTGAAGATTGTCGTGTGATTTGATATGGCTAAGTCATGTTGCACCCGCATGCACGCTGCTGGTAGCGGGGTCGCCATTCCTTTTACATGCTGCTTTTAAAATTGCAAACCTGGTATGTGATGATCGACTGCTCAACACTGCATGTGCAGCCGTTCTGTTGGGCAGGTACAGCTGCATGGGTGCACCTACGCAGCATGCCTGGGTTGGGGTTGATCTGAGCACATGTATGTGTATCATGGCATATAGTCTGTCTGCAGTTGTGCGCCGACGCTTGTTGCTGCCCTGGCGAGTGTTACGTTTATGTGATGTCATAGCATCGTTGTCACAACAATCTTCTTGCCTTGTGCTTGTAGTGCTGCGTTTGGAACGATTTTAAAATTTATTATTGTTTTATTTGTCAGCGTTTTGAGTTCTTTGAGCTTTCACCAGTTTGCCACTTGAGACAAGGTTGCCTATGGACCTTTTGGAATTTGCGCATAATGTTGCACTTTGATGCCACCTGAGCCATGCTGACGTCCATATTTGTTTCTCGGTTGTGCTGTTGTTTGAGGAGTATGCTGCCCCCACAGAGGAGGGCCACAACCCCCATCCTGGTTTGTTGCGTGGTTCACCGTGCCACCTATGCTGCTGCCAGATATCGTGCCCTTCCGCATGAAATTACCGCTAGGCTATACTGTATGTTGTATGCTTGTGTGTGCATGCTCTGCCTTCCTTTCCCCCCTTTGGTTGTGGAGAGACATTTTGGACCCCATGAGCCTTGTTTGGCTCCTTTCTGAGTTCTGAGCTCTCTGAGCTTGTTGAGCTCTGAGCTTGTTGAGCTCTGCTTTGCTACCTCGGATCCGGTTCTTGCCGAGTTTGCAACCTGCAGCTTTTTGGTGGGCACATGAATGCACCCTGCCGCTGACGCTGCCTTTTCTATGTTTGCTTCAGGTGATTTGCGCAGGAAGGTTGAAGATTGGGCAGCCCTCTTGCCTGTGCTTCCTGTACGCGGAAGGGTTGGTGCCCCCAAAGCAACTACTCTGGACTTAGATGCTTGCAACGTGTTCATCAGTACAACCAGCGGCGCAGCACAGTGGGTGGAGCCAGCTTTGCTTACATGCGCAGCCCTGCATGCAGGGGTCGGGTGACACTGCTTGCTTGCTTGATTTTATGCTGTTGCGTTAGCGTGCTGTTCCTTTTGACATGCATGCATATGCAAGGCTTGCATGTCAAGTTGCTGCCGTAGCTGCATAGAATCTGCTGCAACTGGTTCTGCTGGCAGTGATTGAAAATGCTGCTTCTGCCTGTAACAAAGGCATCAATAGAATGCTAGCCAGCATGCCCACCCGTCACTAAAACTATCAGCGAAGGTTACCTGCCGCCCACCGTCACTACATTATGAGCGAAAGTACCTGCCGCCCACCGGACTGAGCCGGTTGTGCAGGAGGAGCTAGACTGAGCCGGTTGTGCAGGAGCAGCTAGTGAGTGTGCAAAGCCTTCAACCAAGATCTACGCGTTTTTTAAAACATTGAGCGATAAGAAGACGGACCGCTTGAGCCCAACGCATAATTGCGAGAGTGACCTTCAAGGTCACTCCAACCAAGGATTAGTTCCTTGTACTATATTTCCATGCTCCCAATGCAATCACTGAACAAAAGCTAGTACTGCACGATCAAAGATTCCCAAGCAGATTGTGTCGCCATCACTGCTGGTTGTTTTGACATCAAATCCTCCCTACATTTATTCCGGCCTGCCCGTCTGACGCAATTTACGCCCGGCAGGCCCGTACTCTGCAATCTCAATTTGCATCACATCTTCATCTGTCCACAGATGGGACCTGATGACGCCCGATCCCACGACGCACGCCAGCAGGGCAAGGTACGGTCTGACGCTCATAGCAATGCCGGGCATCACATGGTTGCTCAGAGCAATGCCATGCACCACTTAGTTGTGAACATTGCAGAGTTTGACATACATAATGCGACACCTTGCTCTGTATGCCTCTTGCCAGCCTTGACCACCTCAGCCTGGCATGCCAACACGACAGTGTCCCTGCAGCTGCCCTGAGATGTCAGCATCATGCCACTTCACCTACGTATCATGTACCAAAGAGCTGTCTCGTGTGGACTGCAGGAGGCTGGCCTTGACTTCTGCAGCAGTGTGTCGCACGTCCTCATGAAGCACTTGAGTCAGGGGCAGTTCAGCGCCCTCAAATTAGCTGGGCGGAAGATGCTGTGGCGCGTGCTGCTGCTCAATGTGCTGCTCATGTTTGTGAACTACATCGACAGGACCAATCTGAGCTTTGCAGCAGTGCAGCTAAACAAAGACATTGGGCTGGACCATCAGACCTATGGCCTAGGCGCAGGTAGGCAGGCGATTGGCGCAGGGTGCTGGAAAAGCAGCAGCACATGGACGAGTGGGCAAACCGCACGCCCACCTAGGCTACTGCCAGAGTCATGCTTGGCAAGGCATTGGCTCCATGCACTGCAGCACAACACAACTTGCTGTTGCAGGTGTGTGGCACATGTCAGACATGGCAGGTGAGAGAAGAGGGGCATGGCAGGTCCTGCTCGAGGCATGCTGTTGCAGCTGTTGCTCGTCGGGCTCAACAAGTTGCGCACGACCATGGTGTTGCTGTGCATTGCTGTGACGCTGGACCCCTCCCCTTTTCGGACCTCAACTCTGCAAGGTTGGGTAGTTTAGTTGTAGAACACCAGCATGGTATGCTGGAGACCCGGGTTCAAATCCCGGTCCAACCGCCCGTGGCTGGGCTAAAAAAGCAACTGGAATTGACGGATTTGTGCGGGTGGTTTCGATCGCCCAAACAATGAAGAAGAAACTAGGTACAATTACAAGAAACCCTCATGAGCGGAACAACGGCTCGCTGGGCTAGTGCCTGAGGCAGGTTCAGTCCTGTACTACTGTATTGTATTGTATTGTATTGCAATAGCAGACACAGAGTGTTGGTTGATTGCCCGTGCTGCTTCTCCTGACATTCCCTCCATCCTTTAGGCCTCTTCTTCTGCGCGTATGCCTCCATGCAAGTACCTGCAAACATGATCATGGCAAAGATAGGCGGGCCAATCTGGCTGGGCACCATCGGCATGCTGTGGGGCATCACTGCTGCATGCTTCGCCAGCCTGCGCAGTGTGCCTCAGTTCTTGGCGCTGAGGTTCCTGCTGGGTGTGTTTGAGGCTGGTGCCCTGCCGGGAATGTGGAGCTACTTGAGCCACTTTTATTCAAGGCAAAGGATTACCATACCTCTGGGTGAGCGTCCCTCAGCAGGGGAATGTGTTCACAGAAGACAGCATGCACACGCCCTCATGCCGCAAACCAGCCTGGCCTCGTTGTTGCCGCTGTTTGCCAAAGAACCTCAGGCCCAGGCAGGCTTTGCTGCTGCTGAAGTCTAGTATGCTTTCACCTTGTAAATATGCACAGCATACAACTGGGCAACGGCACAGCTGCCACAACGTAGTTGCACAGTCGGAGGTGTACACAGGTGCCAAGGCTGCCTGCCTTGGCAGACGCGGAAGTGAGCGTCAGGTGCTGCACATCCAGCAATTCGGCATCTTGTGTGTGATGCTACACAGTGTGTTGCTGGCACCTGTTGTTGCTAGAGCGGTGCCTGGCTCTTTGTGGTGATGTAAAAGAATGGATTTAAACAGCTCCTGGGCTCCAGGTGAATGCAAAACGGCATACCTTCAGCAATGCTGGACCAGGAGCGGCCTGCTTAAGCTCTCCTGGTGCTCCGTGTGTGCTGCCATGCAGGCAAGCTGGCCGGCATCAAAAGCATCACCTTCATGATGTGCAATTAGATTAGAAGGGTCCAGCATCATTCATGCGTGGGTCACTGCTTGCTTGTCATGTTTGCCAACCGCCAGCAAGTGCCATGACAGCATGTTAAGCCTCTGTCAAACGTGTGCTCTGTGCAGGCTACCTGATGGGCTCTCTCATCGTCTCTCAGGCGCTGGGTGCCCCCATTGCAGCTGGCCTGCTGAGCCTGGATGGCAAGGGAGGGCTGAGGGGCTGGCAGTGGTTGTTCCTTGTCGAGGGTGTGCTGGCGTGCATAGTGGCAGCTGCATGGTTCTTCATGCCTCGAGACGTAGACGCCATCAAGGGGCTGACAGTCGTGGAGAAAGCAGCGCTGCACGCATCCATGGCGCACCAATGCAAGCCTGCCAGCAACCCTGTGAAGGCGCTGCTGGGGGCGCTGAGGAACCCTGCTGTGTGGATTGACGGTGGTGGCATCGAGTTTTTCAGGGGTGTTGCATTCTACGGCCTCATGTACTGGTGAGGGTGCAGCTGCTGGCGCCCAGCACAGCACCCAGTCTGGTCCACAGTTGCAGCTGATCTTGCGTCGATCGCAGCACCTGTTGCATAATGCATTACAGGAGCAACAACAAGAGTGTTGGCAACAGGGCAGCAACTACTTTCAAGGTCCTCCTTCACTCAACCAGCCCTAATGACAGCACCTGTGCCCCTGTGACAGAGCAGCCTCAGTGCAACTAACAGTGGCTGCTACAGGCACGCCTGATGCCGCAACCTGCCAGTGACGCTCTCGGCTGATCTGCTGCTGTGCTGCCTTGCAGGCTGCCACTTGCGATCGAGCAGATGCTGCATGGCGGCGTGGCCCCTGACAGGCGCGCCAACTACTCCGCACTGCTCACCGCCGTGCCCTTCATCTGCAGTGCAGCAGCACAGTGAGTGACACCAGGCAGCCTGCAGCATGCATGGGCCCGGCGCATGCCCACAACCACTTCTGCTTGCAGCACTTGAGCATGGCGAATATACTAGCTGCTGCAGCAGGGCACATACACAATAGCTCCTGTGGTTTGTTAGACGCCCGCTTGGTTTTGCCATGTGTGGTCAGCACATTGTCCTGCTGTACATACACTTTGCCCTTTCTGCTGCCCACCTGCACCTGCACCTGCCCCTCCTGCGCCCACCAGGTTTGTCACCTGCTGGCACAGCCAGCGCAGGGATGAGCGTCGCTGGCATCTGTCCTCGTTCTGGGCCTTTGGTGTTGTCTGCCAGGCGCTGCTGCCGGTCAGCCAGATGCACCACTCAACTGCGGCGCGTTTGTGCTGCTCACGCTTGGCGTGGTGGGTGTCTTTGGCGTTCAAGGCATCTCTGTCAGCTACTACCTGGCTCTGATGGGTGGTGAGAAGGGCCTTGGCATCGCCGTCATCAACGCGTTGGGCGCCCTGGGAGGCTGTGTGGGGCCATACCTGGTTGGCGCACTCACGCAAAAGAGCGGGAACTTTTACGGGGCGATGTGGATGCTTGCCGCATTCCTGCTGGTTGCAGCGGTAAACGTGGCGCTGGTGACCGAGCAGTGGGCATCCAAGTTCAGCCTCAAGCCAGGCCAGAAGCTTGAAGACAGGCAGGCCAGCAGCAACAGGCTTCCCTCAGCGCTTTTTGGTGATGCATCCATGATTGCTGCGGTTGCGGCGTACATGCCTGATGACGTTGAGTCAGATGATGTCATGGCAGATGATGTAGAGCTGGGGGTAAAGCCTGCAGGTGGAGCCAGCCCTGCAGCTGCTGATGCAGCCACAAGTACAACTGCAGCAGCTGCACGTTGACGTCGGAGGCTGCAAATGCATGCTTAGGATGTGATGATTATTATTCAGGCAGCAATCAGCTGCGCTGCCGCGACAACTGAGGTCCTGGAGGAAAATTTGGTGCTGATGTGGCAGCAGCAACAGCAATCCCGGCCAACATGCCCATGGTTGTTGTCCGGTTCAAATAGACGTGGCAGCAGGCAGTGGTATGGGTAACGGCTTTGGGGGGGAACTGCTACCCACAGCAACAGTGGTATTGCCAAACTTACATGCATCGGGTATTGACGTGTCTGCAGGAGCTTGATTGGCAGCTGAGACGGCAAGTTGTATTCAACAGCAAGTACATCTTGACAGACGATTGCAAGGCTTGTATCAGAGCTTGCCACCGCAAGGTCGAGATTGCAATGCTGGGGCAGCGTGTTCCTGTGTGCTCAAGCAGCAGCGGCAGGCGTGTGCCTGCAGCCGCAAGCGCTGGCATGGGATGATGGTCCTTGCCCTAAGATCCAACACCCGCTGGTAAAATTTACAAGAAATATTTTGCATCCTCAACTGCATTTGGCATGGTGCAAGTTCCGGCATGGTGACCTTGCCAGACACTGACAACATCAGATACCACTTGGTTTCTGTGCACATGTGTATAGTGTCCTGGACAGCTTAGCAGAGGCAGTGTGTACACAAGACGCGTTTGCATACGTTTTTGTGGGCCACAGCCGTGGGAGCGTTGACGGTGTTCACCTGCATATCCTGCGATGTGTGCATTGCATGCATTCCTATGGGCTCATCATTGGGTATCAAAACAGAATGGCATACATTATTTTGGGCGGGGATACCACAGTATTGTATCACGGAACACTAGCGTTCTGCATGGAAGTGCCGTCATGGCTTGGTGTCGTTCCAGTCCAGCAAAATACATGGTGATCATCAGACATGGGTAGCCACTGGCATTGAGGCACTGACAGTGTGCTGGCAGCGTGTTGTTGCCTGCACGATACTTCTGACCCTTCCTTCAGGACATGAGTGCATGGTCGTTGCCTTCGTCATCAGGAGGCAGCTTGCAGTTGAGGTTTTGGTGGGGCTACCAGTATGCTTCTATGAATTCCAGTCGCCGGATTTGCGCATTGAAAATAATAAAATGTACTTACTGGGTCCTCCGTGATATTTTTTACTTTTTTCCGGTTTGCTCGTGGCAGTACGGCAACACAGCGGGGATGTTGTGGGGCGGATTTTGGCGCGGTAAAGCAGCACGCTTAGAAGACTAGGTTGAGCCCATTATCGTTTTATTCTGTTCAAATTGATGAAAGACAGGGGACTGCGCGTAGACACGAGTGTTCTTTGTTCCCATTCCGACAAGAATGCCACTCCTTATATAGGCTCAGTTGGCCGACAACTGGACACATAACATGGACAAGGGACAAGGGGACAACATCTACTATCCAAGGTGGACATTTGCACCCGTAGTGACTCATGCCTGTAAGTTTCTCGTTCTACGTCCAATACTGACTATGCAACAATCTCCGTAAATACTGTGATCATAATAAACTATACGATCAGTTCAGCAGGAGTGCTGCCTAATCGCTACTCTGTCACATGCGAGTGCACATGATGTTAGAGTGCGAGTGTGATGTGTGCTGCAGTGCAGGCTGAACATATTTTGTCACTCCCACGCAGACTGCACACTCTGCATAATGCACACATGTAGTCAGCATAGTTGAAATGCATGTACCTGCAAACAAAAAACAATGTATTAGTATTGAGTCATGAAGGGGTACTGCTCAAAAATTGCTAGCAGTACAAGGTCCCTTGTCATGCTCATTCCATGTAACAACTCAAGTGTTACTATGTAGGCTCTACATAGATACTACCCTGTTGCAATACTGTCGGATGCAATTATCAGGAAGTAAGTATCTAATCAACGCAGCCAGAGTGCTGCCTAATCCATGCAGCCTCGTGCTGCCTGCTCCTCTTCTTCTCCTAGCTCCCACGGCCGCCTTACACGGGGCCGACTCCCATGCCAGCAGTGCACTCAATGTGCTTGGGTGCTGGCAGTGCCTTGGTCATGATGTCAGCCAGCTGCTCCTGTGTCTTCACGTAGCTGAAGGTGACCTCCTTGCGCATGACGCGCTCACGTGCGAAGTGGTGGATCACATCAATGTGCTTGGAGCGCAGAGATGAGATCGGGTTGCGCAGCAGCTTGATGGCGCTCTGGTTGTCAGCCATGATGTTGATGCTGTCAACCTTGTAGCCAAAGCTGCTCATCAGCTTGCGCAGCCAGAGGCCCTCCTTGACAGCGGATGCTGCTGCCATGTACTCAGCCTCTGTGGTTGATGCTGCGACTGTGGGCTGCCGCTTGCTCTGCCACGTGATGGCACCGCCGGCCATCATGTAGACGTAGCCGGTGGTTGAGCGGCGTGTGTCGATGTCACCGGCGTAGTCTGCACCGCAGTATCCCACCATGGCACCCTTGCTGGTGCCGAAGGTTAGGCCGTAGTTGGATGTGCCGGCCAGGTACCGACCAGGCCCCTAGCTGCTTGCCAGTGGGGCATGCGGGCTTGCTCATGTAGCGTGCTAGTGCTCCCACGGCATATGCAATGTCTGGGGCGTGCACACCATGAGGTACATGAGCTCGCCAATCAGCTGGCTGTACGGGTAGGTTTCCAGGTCCAGCAGGTCTCCTTCTTCAGCGCTGAGCTTGATGGATGAGCTCAGCGGTGTAGAGAGTGTCTTGGCGTCTGTGAGGCCGTAGTGCTCAACCACCTCCTGATCATGAGCTCTTGTGAGAGCGTGATGGTGCCGCTCCCACGGTCCCTGATGATGTTGATGCCCAGGTAGTGGTTTGGTTCACCCAGGTTCACGCGCGTCGAAGGTGCTCATCAGACGCGTCTTGATGTCCTGTACTGTTGCAATGTTTGGTGCAGCAATCAGGATGTCGTCCACGTATGTCAGCAGGTAGGTGCCGCTGCTTTTGTTGCTTTGGACGAACATGCTGGGGTCTGCGTCCGATGCTTTGAACCCCATGCTGTCCAGCTCTTTGTGCAGGCGCTCGTGCCAGGCACGGGGTGCCTGTTGAGGCCGTACAGCGTTTTGACCAGGTGGCATGCCAGGCCAGAGCCGGTCTCGTAGCCAGGTGGTTGCTGGATGTAGACGCGCTCGTTCTCAGCCAGCTCGCCGTTGAGGAAGGCTGTCTTGATGTCCAGGTGGTGGAACTCCATGTTCTGCTCGGCCACCATGCCGATGAATGCGCGCATGGTAGCGTGCTTGCCTACTGGAGCAAACACTTCATCGTAGTCCACACCCTCGCGCTGTTTGAAGCCCTTGGCTACCAACCGGGCTTTGAAGCGTGTGATGTTGCCGAGCTGGTCCGTCTTGACTTTGTACACCCACTTGACTGGGATGGGTGTGACACCTGGAGGTGGCTCCTCCAGTGTCCATGTGTCGTTGCTGTAGAGGGATGCCATTTCCTCGTCCATGGCCTGCTGCCAGTCCTCGTAGTTGTCACAGGTGAGGGCCTCCTCATAGGGTTGGGGCTCTTCCACCTTGGCTGACATTGCAGCGTCACGCAGCCTTGCTGGCAGCCGGCGCTCGCGCTGCGGGCGACTTGATGGTGCTGCTGCTTCTTCGTAGCCTGCGTCACCATCGTCATCATCGCCTGCGTCACTGCCGTTGCCGCCGCCGCTTGCTTCCTCGTCCTCCTCACTCTCCTCGTCTGACTCATCGTTGCTGCCAGACAGGCTTGGCATGTCGTCATCGTCGAGTGCTGGGAACACGGTCTCGTCAAACACCACGTCCCTTGACTCTTTGATGGTGCCGTCATCCAGCAGAACCCTGGACGCATTCAGCCGCTACACATTCAGCTGCGACAGCAGTGACGGCAGTGACAGCGGTGACGACTTCCACGGCAGTGGTTTCGACATGCCACGGCGAGCATACAGCCCTCCTCCAGCAAGCCCAACAGAGTCTGAGCTTCTCGACTTAGAGTTCAACGAGCTCTTTGGTGTTTGAAAGTGGCTGCAGCATCTAGCGCGATTGTATGCGCTAAAGTAAAAAGGTATAAAACCAAGAGCACACCCTAACTGCGGGGGCAGCCAAGTAACTGTTCTGTTGCTACCACCTGGTTACACCAACACCATGGATGGTACTCTGATCAAGGAAGGTTTCAGGCGGCTAAGTGACACAAACTACGCCAAGTGGGCACCGAACATGAAGGGTCTGCTGGCAACCAAGGGTTGCCTGGACGCCATCACCAACTCTGATTCCCCAAACTCAGAGAAGGCCAAGGGCCTTATCACACTGCGCATGGAGGAATACCACCACGGCATCTGTGAAGCAGCGGCAAACGCAAAGGCCCTATGGGACGACTTGCGGGATCAGTTCCAGCAGCGCACAACCATCAATCAGCGCCAGCTTGAACGTGAACTGACCTCTATCAAGAAACATTCCCGTGAGAGCATCAGTCAGTACATCGCGCGCGGCCGGGACCTCAACAATGACCTGCGCACTGTGGGCATCCAGCGTGATGACGCGTCACTGACACTCCTCATGTTGAACGGTCTCGGACCGGAGTACAACACGATCATCACAATCATCGAGAACATGGACCCACTGCCAAGCCTGACAACTGTAACGGGCAAGCTGATGGCTGAGGAAGGGCGCAGGGCACCGGAAGAAGCACATGTGTACTACAGCAGCCACAGCAAAAACAACGGCTACAGACAGCCGTCACAGCAGCAGCAGGGGCAGCAGGGAGACCACCGCGATACACGCGAGTGCTACTACTGCCACAAGCGTGGCCACCTCAAACGCGACTGCCGCAAACGCCTGGCAGAAATGGGAGGTGACCACTGGCGCGGCGGCCGCAGCGGTGGCCGTGCAGGCGGCCGAGGCAACGGCCGCGGCGGCTATGCTGGCCGCAGCAACAACAGTGGCCGTGGCGGCTACGGGAACCGTGGCAAGTACCGGGGCCGCGGCGGCTACAGGGGAGGCAGACAAAACAATGGAGGCCGCGACAACGACAACGGCAACGACCGTGTGTTGGAATTGACTGCCATCACAGACGATGACGCAGCTCTAATTGCCGATAGCAGCAGACCCGCTGTCGCAGCCAGCACCACAGGAGCCACAGCAGCATCAGCATCCACAGCAGCAGGCGCCTACACAGAGTATGCCCTCGACTGGGGCTCCACTCGCCACATGGTGACGTCCGAGGAGTTCCTGGTGGACCCATACCAGGTCAACCCAGTCACTGTGACCTACGGCGACGGCAGCAAGCTCGTCGGCAGCACGGGCGGCAAGCTCATGCTGCAGTCAGACAACGGCACACCAACACTGCTGCTCAACGATGCGCTCTACATGCCCGGCTCAAAGCTGAACCTACTGTCGGTCTCGCAGCTAACCAGCAAGGGCGTCACGATTGAGTTCAGCAATGATGCATGCTACTGCAGCCTGGCTGGTGATGTCATCCTCACCGGCAACCGCGTGGGCAACATGTACATGGTGAAGAGCAAGATCCCACCAGCAGCAATCGCGACAGCGATGGTGGCCAAGGCACCTGAAACACCGGAGCTGTGGCACCAGCGCCTAGGCCACCTGGGCTGCGACAACCTGACGCGGCTGGTCCAGGAGACCATGGTGAAGGGCATCACCATCCAGCCGCAGTTCTTTCAGAAGTCCAAGTACGATGTGTGCGACCCATGCGCACAGGGCAAGCAGATCCGGCTGCCATTCAAGGGCAGCATCAGCGGCAAGACCTCACGCGTGCTTGAGCTGATCCACACCGACATATGTGGACCAATCTTCCCAGCAACCAAGGGCGGCAAGCGCTACTTCGTGTCCTTCCTGGACGACTTCAGCAGCTACGCAGAGATCGTGCTGCTGGAGGACCGCAGGAACCTCAGCGCAACCGTCGGTGAGGTACTGACACGCATGGAGGTGTACACAAGCGCTACCATCAAGCGCGTCCGTCATGACAACGGGCGGGAGTACATCAGCAGCTCAACAACAAGCTTCTACAAGAAGAAGGGCATCACGCTGGAGCGCAGCATGCCCTACGCCCCACCGCAGAACGGTGTAGCAGAGAGCTACAACAGGACCCACATGGGCAAGGTCCGGCCAATGCTGGCGGACTCAGGCCTAGACAAGGAGTTCTGGGGCGAAGCAGCAACCACAGCCAACTGCCTGCACAACCTGTCCCCCAAGGTGGCAAGTCCAAGACGCCGTGGAGTTTTACCACGGCAGCAAGCCTGATGTGTCCCAGCTGCGGGCCTTTGGGTGCAAGGCATACATCCGCGTGCCCAGCATCCTGCGCAGCAAGCTGGACATGCTGAACACATCCGGCATCTTCATGGGGTAACCAGCAGACGGGCGGGGATTCAGGGTTCTGCTGGATGACGGCACCATCAAAGAGTCAAGGGACGTGGTGTTTGACGAGACCGTGTTCCTAGCACTCGACGATGACGACATGCCAAGCATGTCTGGCAGCAGCAGCTGGAAGAAGAACAGCGGCAGCAGGAAGAAGCGCAGCGGCGTCGCCAGGAGGTTTGGGACGAATTTTCCAACTACCAGCAGCAGCCGGACCTCTTCGAGCCCTCATTTGCAGTAATCAACAAGGCTTTGAGAGAACTTGGCATTGACCCGTACTGCTCCAGCCAGGACGCATTCAGCCGCTACACATTCAGCTGCGACAGCAGTGACGGCAGTGACAGCGGTGACGACTTCGACGGCAGTGGTTTCGACACGCCACGGCGAGCATACAGCCCTCCTCCAGCAAGCCCAACAGAGTCTGCGCTTTTCGACTTAGAGCTCGTTGAACTCTGAGTCGAGAAGCTCAGACTCTGTTGGGCTTGCTGGAGGAGGGCTGTATGCTCGCCGTGGCGTGTCGAAACCACTGCCGTCGAAGTCGTCACCGCTGTCACTGCCGTCACTGCTGTCGCAGCTGAATGTGTAGCGGCTGAATGCGTCCTGGCTGGAGCAGTACGGGTCAATGCCAAGTTCTCTCAAAGCCTTGTTGATTACTGCAAATGAGGGCTCGAAGAGGTCCGGCTGCTGCTGGTAGTTGGAAATTCGTTCCAAACCTCCTGGCGACGCCGCTGCCTTCTTCCTGCTGCCGCTGTTCTTCTTCCAGCTGCTGCTGCCTTGCCACGGTGTTGGCAATCTCCTCGTCGGTGAGCTCCCTGTCGTATCTGCTGGTGTTGGGAAGGTGATACGATCAATGAAGGCTGGTGCAGGCTTGAGAAGGCCTGGCTGCTCAAAGGCTTGGATCTCAGCTGCTACTTGCGCTGATGCTGTAGCCTGAGCTCTGCTGCTCCTGATAAGAGCGCTGATAGGTGCTGAGTGAACTTGCGCTGTTCCTCACTGCTGTTTCCTGCAGGCACCTGCTGTTTTGGCTGTACAGACTTGCTTGCTGCCTTGCCGACTGCTGGGGCTGTGACCTTGCCCTGCTGCTGCTGCTGAGCTGATGCTCAGCTGATCTGCTGGCAGCCTTTGCTGCTGCGCCGCTGCCCGCCCGCCTTACGTACTTGGTATAGGCGCTGACGCTCTGCTGACGTCCTTCTCTTCCTGCGCTGCCCTGCGCTTTGCCGCTGCTGCACTCTCCTGTTGCTTGAGCTGGACTGCAAGCTGCCTTGCTGATTCTGCCCTTTTGCCGCTGCCTGTGTTAGTGCTTCAGCTGAGCTGATGGCTGACTCGCACTCAATAAGCTGCTGACGAAGCTGCTTGTGCTTGATCTCAAGGGCCTTCTTCTGGGGGACCGGCCTGCTGCTTGTGCCTGTAGCACCTCAAAGTCAACACCTGCTTCAGCTGCACTATACTGCTTTACTGCCTGGGCAGTGGCAGCAGTGCGTGCGCGGACTGCAGGTGTAGCTGCTGCGGCTGCAGCGGCTGCCTTGGCTGCTGGTGCAGCACTGGCTTGGATGCTGGCCGCCTGCTGCTTGTGGCCTTGTGGGCAGCTGTGTAGCTGGTAAGGCCTGCCTTGCTGGATGTAAGGCTCCTGGATACTGCCCTTTTGACTGCTGCACTGCCCTTGCCAGGTAGATTGGCAAGTGCTTGAAGGTTGTACGCGGTAGTCTTGGGGCCAAGGTTGCGGATTGGAGTCGATGAGACGATGAACTTGGAGTTGGCCTTGGGCACAGCTTCCTCGGTGTACACAACACGGTGTTTGAGGCCGGTTGGTACGAAGTTGAGGAGCTTGGTCTTGGTGGGCTTGGCGGATTTGGCGAGCTTGGCGGACTTGGCGGATTTGGCAAGTTTGGCGGACTTGGCGGATTTGTCGAGCTTGGCGGACTTCTGGGTGACTTGGTCACGGGCAGTCTTCTTGATGTCGCTTGGACTGGTCTTGGTCTTCTTGGAGACGCGGTTGTCGGGTGACGCACTTCTGCTGCGGTTCACTGCGAGCAGAGATACCACCGAAGGATTAGCACTTCCTTCGATTTAGCCACAATCCGTTTCCAGCGATACGTTTCGATCGCACGGAATTGCTTACTTGTCGCTCCTTTTGCTTAGCCTGCCTGAACGCAGTTAGCACCGTGGGACATCCTGTCGCTGTTTTGCTTAGCCTGCCTGAGAGCAGTTAGCACCGTGGGACAGCACCTGAACGAGAGAAATTGTTTGCTGTTCGTGCGCGCAGTGGAAGCGTGAAGATGGGCTCATAACCTGATGAAAGACAGGCGACTGCGCGTAGACACGAGTGTTCTCTGTTA